>RCUC01123768.1:0-89254 GCA_003697995.1 Taxidea taxus jeffersonii
AAAGATTTTTTTATTGACAGAGAGACAGTGAGAGAGAGAATACAAGCAGGGGGAATGGGAGAGGGAGAAGAACCGACATTTTTAAAGTTTAGAAGAGCGCACAGATTTTTAAAGTCCTTAGCTCAGCACTTTCTTTTCCTTGTTCCTATTTACCAGCTTGATCTTTGTCTTAAAGGATCCCTAATGCTTTCACAGAGGGAGAGAGAGTATTTTCAAAAAGGTTTTTTAGTCAGTGGGGATATCAGTGTGATATCAGTCATCCCTGAAGGGGCCTTGGAGATGCTCTTCAAATAGGATGTAAATGTACAAAGAGAATATTTGTTGCTGTTTGAGATTGTGGCAGAGAGAAAGAGTTTGATAAGAAATTATGTATTTGTCTTTCATTGTAAATTACACTCATAGTAAAAGAGCTTAAACATTCTTGGTGGTTGCTATCTTAAAGGGATTTCTAGAATGGAAGGAGACCCAGCCATGCTAGCTCTTTTTTTTTTTTTAAGGTTTTTAAAAATTTTTTAAAGATTTTATTTATTTATTTGACAGACAGAGATCACAAGTAGGCAGAGAGGCAGGCAGAGAGAGAGGGGGAAGCAGGCTCCCCGCTGAGCAGGAGCCCGATGTGGGGCTCGGGGCTCGATCCCAGGACCCTGGGATCATGACCTGACCGAAGGCAGAGGCTTTAACCCACTGAGCCACCCAGGCACCCCCATGCTAGCTCTTAACTGTGTGACCATGATTCTTAACTTCCTTGGGATTATTTTCCTTCTGAAAAGGAGAGTGGTTCCCTGTAGCCACCTGACATCTTCATTGTGAGGATCAAATGAGCTAGTGAAAGTGCTTGGGAAGCTGAAAGCATCTGTCAGGTTTCATATGGGGTCCAGAGTTTGTATTTCCAAAGAATCCTCTATCCCCTCCGCCAAATCAGGAGCAGCCACGGTGACAGTATCCTGAGCCCACAGGGCAGTCCTCAGCTTGGTGAGAGCAAGCACCAAGTGGAAACAGTGCGTACACAAAACAGGAGCAGACAGAAGTTCCTTAGAAAGAAGGAAGGAAAGAAAGGAAGAGGAGGAAAGAAGAGAAGAGAAAGGAAAAGAAAAGAAAAGTGTTTGGTTTCAGTAACTGTCTGGAATGGCCAATTGTCAGGTCCTGTATTTTTTAAATCTAAGTGAAACTGACGGACTATTCCTTATTTCTTCAGGAGTAGATTATGCATGATTTTTATGTCCCACACAGTCAAACAGTTCCATGTACCTTGTTATGATTTCATTCTGGGACAATCAAAGCAGGAAATGGGGAGGAAGCCTGCCTCCCTGTTCTTGGGCAGCCCTTTGTCCAGCTTCCCAGGCTCCCAAGTACAATCGGGAAGAAATGAGTGTAAACACACACAGTAAGAATCTAGTGTTGTGTAGTTTGAAGTTGTTGGGTTGTTTGCTGAAATTTAACCGGGAAAATGAAGCTCCAGGCATTAAGAAGGACTTACAGTTCCTCCCTCCCCCAAGCCCCTGAAGGATCTAGGAAACAACTCTCAGAAAGAGAAATTTAGGGATGCCTGGGTGGCTCAGTGGGTTAAGCCTCTTCCTTCGGCTCAAGTCATGATCCCAGGGTCCTGGGATTGAGCCCCGCATCGGGCTCTCTGCTCAGCGGGGAGCCTGCTTCTCCCTCTCTCTCTGCCTGCCTCTCTGCCTGTGAAATAAATAAATAAAATCTTTAAAAAGAAAAAAAAAGAAATTTCTCTGGGAAGACTGTTTCTTATTTTCCCCAGGGCAAGTCTGATCTTGACACCAGCTAAATAGAGGAGGGATTAGTAACTGGTTGTGTAATAACTCCTGGCATTTTAAACTCAAATAATGATTTTTGAAGGGGACTGAGGAAGGAGGGAGTGGAGGGAAGAGGGATATTGTCTGTGTAGGAAAGGTCAGTTTTTTAAAATGGTAAACATTTAGGAATATTCTTTATTGCACAAAGAAATACCCTTTCCCAAATATTTTGAAACATACAGGCCACTCGGCCTGTTTTTGTTTATTTTCTTTCTTTGTTTTTCTAGCTTTAGTAGAGATGTAGTTTATGGTTATAGAGATACATTTCATTACTATGAACAATAACTGTAGTTTTTTTGAGTGCGAGGCACTAAGTGGAAGCTGGTCTTCATCCCAGTGTCAGGAAGACAATCAGGAGTGATGGGACCAGGGCAGAGCGGCGAGCTCATGCCTTGTGGAGCCCGCCAGGCTCAGGCTGTTACTTACACTGGCATTGTACAGTTTACCATGATGCCCATTATGACAGTTTACAAATAGATGCTTTTGGTCGGAATGTATCAATAGGAATGTTCATTCCCTGCTATTTATTCAACGGCTTTGAAATAGCCCCAAAGGGTTACTGATTCTAATAATCACACTTTCATAGAAAACCTGGTCTCCTGATAATAGTGAGGGAATTCCGGGGCTTGGTGGAGTGTTACATCCTGTGGTATAAACAGCTCTGGGAAGACTTGAGTTCGATATCGAAACTGGTTTTAGCTGGTGGCGGTGTGGCTGAAGCAAGCTGACCAAGACCAGATTTTATTTCAGTTAATGAAATAAACACTTAATGAGATGAGATGGGAACCGAGCAATGGTTTGTTGGAGAACTTGGATGAAGAAACAAGGAGAGTGTCCTAATTGGGAAAGGTGTTCTGATTTCCCAAAGGTCTTTGTGTATTTGAGACGTCTTACAGGAGTATCTCCCTATTAAGGCAGAACACATTTGCATAATGGAATATATCTGTTGCTGTACAAAGGTACCGGTTAGTGTGTGGTTTTCTTTCCAAACAAGGCCTGTGGCAGGTGTCTGACAAGGATAAGCAACTGTCCATGGAGACTTGCTGTCCTGGAAGTCAGCCGGGCGAAGAATAAGGTATATCTGATCTAACCCATGCCTCTAAATCGCACTCCCTTTAATGCCTCAGAATCCATTACTTCTTAATGCATTATTCATACACGCATCAGTGCTCTTTTGAGTTTGTGTTTTCATCGGGTACTCCCCATAGGACCGTGGTGTAGTGTTTAAGAGTATAGACTTGTGTTTAAGAGCATGGCTTTGAAGCTGCTCCCTGAGCAGGTCAAGGTATCCCTTCTGAGCCATGTGGCTGGGAAAGCACAGCCCCGCTCCCCGCCCCCCAGATGGAGCTGAGGCTACATTTCAGCACCACTTACCACCCATCCCTCTTACCCAGGTACCTTTTTGCAATGCACACATTGCTCTGAGACCTGAAAGAGCCCTGTGCTTGAGTTTGAAATCTACTCACTTCCAAGCTGGCGTGATTTGAGACAAATTGCATTTCCCCGCCTCAGTGTTCTCGTCTTTAAAAGAAGGATCCAAGTACCCTTGTACTGGAGTTGTTTACAATAACAAATGGCAAGCATTGAGGACAGCACTTGGAGCCTAGTGAGAGTTCAGTAAATCATGGCTCTGATGAAGAGGAGTTCCAGAACAGGGCAGTGAGAGTGGGGAGGTTCACCCCATGGAACTCAGCTCCTTTCGTCAGTTGATGGGTTCCATTATCAGAAAGCAGTGGAGGCCCCAAAGAGCCTTGCTTCTGACTGGATTCAGCCTCAAGTTCCAAAGCACCGGTTAGGAATCATTTTCGTTTCATGATGTAGCGGAGGAAGAGGGTTTGGAATAAGAAAAAAATTGGGCTCCGAGCTCCAGTGCTACCAATTCTGGGTTTTTTCCTACAGGTGTAAGGTGAGAAAGATAACGGCTCCTCGGGATTTTCACTAAGATTGAATGAATTAGGAGTCTGGATGCACAGAGGTGCTTCGCCAACATTTAGCTTGGTATTATTTTCCTGTGAGCTAGTACCTGGGTTTTAGACCTGGTATTCTGCCACGAAACAGGCACCAGCTTGCAAACCATCTACCCTTTAGTGAATCAATCATTCTGGTGATTTCAAAGTTTGTTTTTTGTTTTGTTTTGTTTTGTTTGTTTTTAATGGGTTAGTCAGAGGACAGTGTCTGAGTTTGGGCAGTGAGACTCCTCATAATAATTAGTGATCTTAATAATAATAATATGTAATACCAGTTAAATACTTATTGAGAGTCTGGTGTGCTCCTTTGACCATCAGAACAACCCCCAAAAGTAGCACTCACCGTTATTCCCACTTTTGGGGGGAGGAGACTGAGCCCAAAGTCACTCAGCCAGTAAGGGCTTGAGCTAGCGGTGTGTGAACCCCAGCAGTCTGCCTTGAGCCCTCCTGCTGAAACCCTATGAAGCCTGCCTCCTGTCCCCCTTGCTTTTCTGGAACCTCAGAAGCAAGTTTAAATGGTCCCATGGTCGGGGTACCAATGTGGTTGACCATCTTTGGGTAATGGATAGATATCATTTAAAACTTGAATTCGTTGAAGACTGGTAAGGAGTGTTTGACTCTTTATTTTATTTTTTAAAGATTCCATTTATTCATTCGAGAAGAGAGCGAGAGACAGAGAGAACACAAGCAGGGGGGAGAGGCAGAGGGAGAGAGAGAAGTAGACTCCCCACTGAGTCAGGAGCCTGATGTAGGGCTCGATCCTAGGACCTGGAGGTCTACACTTGAGCTGAATACAGATGTCCAGCCATCTGGGCCACCTAGGTGCCCCTAACTGATTGTTTAGAATAGCAGTTCAAAGTCTCTTGAGGGTGGAAAGTGATAGTTCCGGCAGTAAAAAGGCCTGTCTACAGTGTTCTCCATTTTGGGGTGGAGCGGACCCATCATTCATATTAGCCACCTGTGGTTCTCAGCTCCTTACCATTATGTGTTGGTGGCTTTGGTGTGCAAGCAAATGCGTGTTCTATTTCTTGTAGCTGTCTCAGGTAGACAGTGCCATCCAATCTGTCATTTGTCAGAGTATCTGGTGTTTGAGTTCCCCTGATTCCAACAGCTTAGACTGGAGGCCTTCTTCCTGACCAGGTGCCCTTGTCCTCAGAGTGGCCTGCTTGCACACACCAGGCTGTTGGAGAGGTGTTAATTGTCAAAGTGGTCTGATGAGGGAGAGCTGCTCATGATGGACCCAAGCAACCTTGCTAATCATACCAAAGGCTGAACACTCAGATGAAAGCTTTTAGTGCCTCCAGGAAGAGTGGGACTAAAGGGTGAAGCTCTATGAAGTTATGGGAAGAGACCAAGCAGGTGAAAGTTTTTTGTGTCTAAAGTAGCCAGGAGTGTCTGTGGGGGAAGTTATAATATCTGTCCCTCACTAACACTGAGATTTTTGGCCCTATAGAAGTCATGACAAAAATGTCTGGGAAGGTCAGTGATGATATGCCTCCAAAATAGAGTGCTTGCTCAAATCCCAAATGAAACAATTGCCTAAAAGGGAGATTTTTACAAAGGAACACTGTAAGGGAGAAAATCCTGTTGCATCATTGCTTTTTATTCTACTTTGAAAACCAGAAGGAAGGAAAGTAGAGCTTCTTTCATAGAAGGGAAGTGACTACCTTCCTTAGTGCCTTCAGTGGGCTCTTGGCTGTTGTGATGGACAAGTTGAACTTGGGGAATATGGTTGCATACAGCCTCGTGTCCACATCATCAGAGTCTTCTGGTGGTAATTAAATCACCTTAAAACTGGGATTTGTGGGGCACCTGTGTGGCTCAGTGGGTTAAGCCTCTGCCTTCGGCTCAGGTCATGATCTCAGAGTCCTGGGATTGAGCCCCACATCGGGCTCTCTGCTCGTCAGGGAGCCTGCTTTCCCCTCTCTCTCTGCCTGTCTCTCTGCCTACTTGTGATCTCTGTCTGTCAAATAAATAAAATCTTAAAACAAAACAAAACAACAACAACAACAAAAACAAAACTGGGATTTGTTCAAACCACATGTGTCCCTGACATCTTAGGGAAAGCAGATTCGCTAATGTATACCCTTACCCCCATTACTTGTATGAGGGCTTCACGTTCTGAGATCCACTGAGATGGTTTCACTGTGTTACCATGTGAAACCCAAAATGTCAACAGAGAGATGGGGCAACTGGTTAATGGCACTTGCATAGCAATGGTGAATGAGGACTGTGACATAGAGAAAACCCAAAAAGGAGAAAGATTCAAAGGGGAACAAAGCAATGCCTAAAGAATCTGGTATGGACCCCAGAATGGCAGTAAATACTCCCATTTATTTGTATTACATATGCTTACATTTTCACCAAAGGAAGTAGATTTCTACCTTTTCTTAAAGTGGCTAACTTAATCGAAAGCTTTGGCAGAACCGTTAATTCTCTACCATTTGAAGTGAAATAAATAAGTAAGTGCAGACCTTCATGTAGCTCAGAGGCTGTTTGAATTTGAGAGAAAATTGTTTCCTTTCCTCCTTGGATTGGACTGTGGCCAACATTCCTGACTGATGTTGAATGTGGTATCAAAAGAATGTGCCTGAAGTATGTAGCCAGTGACCTTTATAATCACAGTACCATTTGATGGAAGAGTGTTTACCACATTACATTCTTTATTAACTGAAGTCCGGTAGAATCTACTTGTTTTAGCTTTAGTCTTGGTGAGGGTCAAATGTCAGACTGCTGTCTCTAATATACCTGCAAATGCTTCACAAATAAATGCACATGAAAACTCTAAAAAGCATAGTCTATCAGAAAAATAGGACAAAGAACATTAGAAGTGGAGAAAGATTTTAATTAGAAAACGGTAATACTGCTTCTGTGTAATCAAGAGGTATTAGACCCATAAAAGAGAGGCCAGCTCATGTCTCAAGTGGAGTCCACCAGCACGCGGTAGAGTTGGAGGAGCTGGTTTTGGCCTTTTCCCTATTTCTACTCTCTGCTAATAATTCATCACTCACTCATTCAGTTATTCATCCATTGACTCACTCATCCATCAAACAGATTTAGGTGTTTACCACCTGTTAGGCACCGAAGATGCAAAAATGTATGACATCACCCCTACGCTAGAGAGACTGGATTCAGCAAGAATCTGCACAGATGTTTTGTGCTGAAATTAGTTTCTTGGTTTTGGTTAAGACTTAATGAGAGAGATGTTGAAATGCAGATCGAAATGCATGTGCCTGCTGTGGAGATTTGTTATTTGTACTAAATGGGGGTTATGTCATGTGGATTGTCCATACTGTCGTCCTGGCCCATAGGTAGTTCCAGACTCTGCCCCAGGGCACTGGAATGGGACCAGGCTCATTCCACAGCTGTGGGCAGTGACACAAAGAGGGCATCAAAGGTGAAGCCTGACAAAGAGGGCATCAAAGGGGCCAGAGTTGACTTCTCAGAGGCCTGAAAACCAGGGCAGAGTCTTCAGCTGAGGCAATGAATAGAGGCAGCATCTCACATAGTAACTGATTACTGTTGTGTTTTGCATCCTAGGGTCTAGGTTCACTCTCAGCCTGAGTTCTGGTCATAATTTTTAAATTTGATATTTTCATTTTGCAGCATTAGTTTTACAGTAAGTGTTTGAAAACACCATAAATGTCTCTTCATAGGGGAGAGGTTAAATACCTGATAGAATTGCCATATAATGAAATAAGAGACAGAAAAAACAATAGAATGGCGACATTCTTTTTTTTTTTTTAATTTCATTTATTTATTTGTCAGAGAGAGAGAGCAAGCACAGGCAAGCAGAGTGGCAGACAGAGGAAGAAGCAGTCTCCCTGCTGAGCAAGGAGTGGGATATGGGACTTGATCCCAGGATGCTGGGATCATGACCTGAGCCAAAGGCAAATGCTTAACCATAGAATGGTGACATTCTATGTCCTGATATAGGAAGACACACTGATGTTAAAAATTAATGATGTGAGGGACGCCTGGGTGGCTCAGTGGGTTGGGCCGCTGCCTTCAGCTCGGGTCATGATCCCAGCGTCCTGGGATCGAGTCCCACATTGGGCTCTCTGCTCGGCAGGGAGCCTGCTTCTCCCCTCCCCTCTCTGCCTGCCTCTCTGCCTACTTGTGTGATCTCTGTCTATCAAATAAATAAATAAAATATTTAAAAAATTAATGATGTGAATAAAATAATCTTAATATAACTTTATCCCAGGTTATTGGAATGACCACCTTATGAGCAATGCCAATTTCAGTACTCAGGGAGCACTTGGATTTATGTCTGGTACTTCTGTATCAGCTGTTTTCAGCCACTGACAAAGTGACAGAAGATACCTCAAAGACATTTGGTCAGAGGAGGGTCCAATGATTTCTCAACACACTATACATACAGAGGTTTCCTAAATGTGAATAGAGTAACATGGTGGTAGAGTCCCCCTTCTGTGTAACAAAAGATAATGTGGTAGGCTGATCCCAGAGAACCTACACGGATTCTTGCTGCAAGGGACCCTGTAGTTCACACAACTCAATCTCATCTTTCAGTTACACTGTGGTTATTTTAGATGTTTCTTGGTTCTATAATTTTGCTGAATTTAATTTGAAAATACATTTTGGTTTTAGAATCGTAAACGAGCTTTGAGCCTAAGAGCTTTATACTCGTTTCTGTGCTTTTGTGTATGTAAGTAATGCCATAATAAGGAAAGGTACTACTAGGCGTGGAGGTTGTGAGAAGGTCCATAATTCATGTTTGGGAAGCTATAAAGACAAGAAGAGACTGCAAATGATGACCCTTAGCAGTTTTCCCTTAGGTATCCTCTAATTTTTGAGGTTAATGATTTATTAATATTCTCAGCGAAGAATGTCTTTGACAGTCAAGAAGACACTTCTTAAAATTTAAATGTTTCGAATAATAATACATTTCTGTGATTCAAAGACCCATAGATATTAGAAGGTATACACTGCACTATCTCTAGGCCCCATTCCTCCCTTTGGTGGCCCCTATTTTTTGTGTATTTTCCCCAGATTCTTTTCTGCATACACAAGCCAACACCAATATATGGCTTTAGCCCACCTTGTGGGCTCAACTCCTGGTACAGAAAGGCTTTTCTGCATCTTACACTTTTTCAGTGAACAGTGAATCTTCCTCTCTCAGGACATAGAATGCTGCCATTTTTCTTTTTTTATGGCTGCCTGTTATTCCATTATATGACAAAACCATCGTTTATTTAACTTCTCCCCTCTGTTGTTTTCAAACATTTAACATCAAACTAATGCTGCTGTAAATATTATTTGGCCAAGTGAAACAGACCTGTAGGATAAATACCAAGAAGTGAAATTGCAGGGCTGTGGGATACTTGCCTTTGGAATGTCCATACATGTTGCTAAGTCACCCTCCCTTGGGTTTTACCGAGTTCCTCTCTCCCAAGCAATATGTGAGGACTGCCTTTTTTCCCCCAGTCTCGGTATAAAGAAAATGTGTTACCAGACTTTGGATTCTCCCTATTCTGATAAATGAAAATGGTATCTTAGTATGTTTTTAATTTGCATTTCTCCTGTAAGTGATGTTGAACGTTTTTCATGTATTTATAAATGATTTCTCCTTCCTCTTCAGTAAATTGTCTGTTATTGTTCTTTGCTCACTTTGTATTGGGTGGCTGCTCTTTTCCTTAGCAGCATTTAGGAACTATTTATATATTAAGGACGTGAGCCTTTTTGTCTGTGATCTGAGTTGCATCTTTTTTCCCCGTCTGTCTTTTGACTTAACTTAGGGTATTTTTGGCATGTAGAAATTTGGGGTTTTAAAAAAAAAGCGGTTTCTGGATTATGAATCATAGAAAGCCTTCCTACTCCAGATTCAAAGGGAATTTTGAAAAAAGCCTTCAAAAACATGTAGTTGGCAGTGCTGATGAGGTTGCCCTTCTAGGCTACATCATAGCCTTGTGACGTTGGAACTCCTGTGGTACTTCCTACATCGTTCTTACCTACTGCACTCCACGGAGCTGAAGCTGGGCAAGGATGTTTTAGCTGCCTATTGAGCCAGTGATAGAACAACTCTGACCTTGGCCTTTATCTGGTGTCTTTTCCTTAGCACTTTTTGAGGGACTGGTAAGAGAGAAGGGTAGAACAGAAATGGCCAGCTGACCCTGGAAACTGCCCAGTGACCTTGCATTAATCAGGCCCATTTGGTCTCATTTCACAAATATATCTTCACTTGCTATCTTTGTGATTTTGATTATCCTAATTTTATTCAGAAAGTAATGCTACCTATGTAACTGAAAGCAGCTTTTTTTTTTTTTTTTTAGTTGGGGAGAGGGACCGTGGAAACGAGAGAATCCTAAGCAGGCTCCATGACCAGCATGGAGCCTGACACAGGGCTGGATCTCATGACCCTGAGATCCTGGCCTGAGCAGAAATCGAGTTGGATGCTCAACCAGCTGAGCCACCCAGGAGCCCCTGAAAAGCGTTAATTTGATTGTTAAATTTGACATTTTTATGGAGCCTGTTTGTTAAAATATTCTCATTTCAGTAATTCTAAATGCCTATCCAGATCGGAAGGAAGCTGTCTGAGACTGGGAAGTCATGATAAAAATCGGTTAGTTTGAGACTGGGTCTGTTGATGGTGCCTTCTTCATAGTAAGTCCTTGAAGGTAGGTTGTAATGATTAAGTTGTGGTGTATGGACACATTTTACTTATGTCAGCCTCCCAGGGTTTTGAGAAGAGAAGCTGAGAGTGAGTGCACAGCATATAAGGGGTAATTACTAGGAGTTATTAGAGTTTGTAATTCAAGACGCCATAATCACTCAGACATAGCAAGGCCTTTCTCATTTGAAAGGACTCTAATGAGTCAATACTGTGCTTTCCATCATGCAATATAATTTGATGGTCTAAGAAAAAAATGAAAAGCTCACCTACTCCTAAAGGAATTTGAAAGAAATAAAGAAGAAGGAGAAAAGCAGGGATGAGGGCAGGCATGAAAGATGATAAGAAAAGCCCAAAGAGTAATTAGTCATAATTCATTGGACAGGAAGGAGAATTACTAGGAAAATCCAATGTTCTGAGAAGGAAAGAAGTGGGGGGGATCAGAGACACACCTTGGAGGGGATGAGAGTGACATTTCAGAAAAAATGGTGATGAGAATCTTTTCAAAGTAATATGGAAAAAACACCAAATAAGTAACAGTAGCATGGAGCAGAAAATAGTGGTTTAATTGTTTTAATAATAGCTGAAGAGTGAAAGGTTGAGAATGGTATTACTTTTTTTTTTGGAAATTTTTTGGAAAGATTTTATTTGACAGGGAGGAAGCAAGAGAGCACAACCAGGGGAGGGGCGGAGAGAGAGGGAGAGGCAGGCTCTTTGCTGAGCAGGGAGCCTGATATGGTACTTGATCCCTGGACTTTAAGATCATGACCTAAGTCAAAGGCAGAGGCTTAACCGACTGAGCCACCCAGGCGCCCCAGAATGGTAGTACTTTTGAGAATTAATTTTAGGTCAGAATCATAGTGTGATCTATCTTACATTATTTACTAAATTAGTTAGTCCCCACTAACCTTGGGTTTTGTTAAGATCAACATTGCCATGACTCGGCCCCATACTAGATATGTGGTGAGTCACTGTGTAAATGTTTGCTGGATGAATGAATGATTGAATTGATAAACAAATGATTGGTTTGGGGCATGTTTGGATCTCTAACCTAAGTTCAGACTGAGTAAAAATATGTGTGGCCTTGGCTTTATTATGACAGTGATTTACGTCTTTGTAGAACCAGGTGGAAAGGTTCATGGAAAGGATTTCAGTAAACACACTTGGTGTAGTATGCACAGTCACCGTTCCTTCTAGATTTCTGAGGGCTTGTGTTTTTTATGGCAAATGAGTGGAGGTGAATGATCAGTGGTCAGTGGAACTTCTCAAATGACTAGATAACTTGTTTCATCATGGCATATGTGTTTATCACTTCGGCAACAATAATTGGCTCATATGCCCAGGTAATACTGTAACACTTCGATTTTGTGTCATTTAGAGTTATTCTGATTGTTGAAGCTTGGCTTGAGTAAACTTTTTCTCATCCCCCAAAGGCCCCTTGCTGCTATGGATTCGGCATGAGTTATTAATTCCATTGATTGAAAAATAGGCTCCAGGCCTTGTGGGAATCCAGGCAGGGGAGGGCAAAATCCTGGGTTGGTGGTGGGACAGGCTGGTCCTGGGAGAATGGAGGTAGACATTTAGACCCCTTGAGGCTAGGCATGTTTCTGGAAACATCTCGGCAAAAGGCAGTTGGTTAAGATATAGGCAGAGATGAACAGGTGTTAGCAAGTAGGAAGACTATGTGCTAAGGGAATGGGGATGCTGGACAAGACACCAAGACAGCCATTCAGCCACTGGAGAGTAATTCTAGACATTGGGTCAAAATGACCTTGTTATCCCCAACAGGAAGATGGGCGTTCCTCAAGTACTCTTTCTCTTTGTCACAAAACATTGCTGGTAGCCAAGTACCAGTGCTCCCACTCCTGCCACTCTAGGATTTAGGAAGATGAAGAGAGAGTGATGAAGGACCACTGTAGGCTCATAGGCAGAGGACTAAATAAGGCTAACCAGTATTCAAAAGCTGACTCACAGTTTCCAAGAGAATGCCTATTGTATTTCCTCTTGACTGTGAATCATCGTTATACATGAGAATTTCTGACAGTTCCACAAGTATAGGTTGAGGAGAATACCACAGTTTTTATAGATTGTCAATTTAGAAAATCATTGAAATGATAAGGACACTATAGAATCTTAAGTCCATAAGGACTGAAATAAGGTTGAATTTTCTGGAAACTAGAGAAGGTTCTGATGATTACTCTTTTTATTTGTACTACTTCCTTCTGAGTATCTCCACTCCCTTAAGGAAATGATTCTAGAAGCTGATACAGTGAACTGTCACAGGTTTTAGAGTGCTCCTGCCTTGGGCCTGGTGACCGGAGTTGCCATCTAAGCTACATGCCCACTGGGCAAGTTTCTCTACTTCTCTGAGCACCAGTGTTCTCATCCATCAAACATCAAATAGAGATGATATATATATATATATCATATATATATGGCATAGGATGTTGTAAGGATTAAATTAGAAAGTGCATATAAAGTGATAAAGTCAGCAGCTGGCATGTGGTCACCGCTGTTAGCCATTATTGGTGATAATCTGGGGGTGTTTCAGGGGTCCATTGGAATAATAGGTCTGCTTGGCATGTATAGCGATTTTCACTTCATTTCTCTAACCAGAGTATAAACAGGCTTCTAGTGGAAAGTGGGTTCTATTTCCCAGACCCCAAGGATCTCCCTTTGGGTCTAGTTATCTATTGTTAGGTTCCAGGGTAATTCTGGAAACTTCCTTTGAAGTCTGGCTGAGCTACAGTGAGGACAGAAAAGCACCTTCTAGAAACCAGGAAAGGAGCTATGTTTGCTGCTGGGGCCACAGTGGCTCCCCTCTGGGTGCACACACGAGGAGCTGGTCTTTGGGCCCAGCTACAAGGGTCCATTTTCCCTTCTGGAGAATAAGCTAGAAATATCAAACTTGTAAGGGCCGAACTTGCCATTAGTGGTAGAAGCTTATGGGTCACCTTAGAAACCAGCTCTTCAAAGGCTAGTTCCCACCCCCCAACTCCCCCACACCCGGAAAGAATGGATTAAGAAGATTTGGCCCTGATGGAAAGAAAAACAGCAGAGAATTTTCCACCTTCCCTGCAGTGGCCAGTATTACCATCCAAATAATGATGCAGGTTCAGTTTCCCTGGCTGCAGCTGGCAGCCAGTGGCCCTTATCAGCCTGTACAGGGGAAGCACCACCATGGACTCATGTGGACAGTTAACAGATCTTGGCTTCATCTCTTAGACTCTCTGAGCCTCTATTGCCTCATCTGTGAAACGGGGTAAGAACTTGCTTCGGGTTCACAAGGATTAAAGAGCTGGTTCTGTGTAAGGAAAGTTCTTGGTATAAAAGGAGAGGCTCGATGAATCTCCTCCTCATAAAAAATTCCCAATTTGCCTTCCAGCTTCCTTTCCCCCTTTCCCAACTACTGTAAACTGCCATCGGAGGGATTTCTGAACAGCATATTTAGCTCCAGCCCAAAAGCTGTCACGGGTAGGATAAAATCCAAACAGTGTAGCACAGGGCTGCCCAGCCGCAATCTGGTCTCTATGCTGAATACCTTCCCTTCAGGTTAACATCTTTACCATACATAGTTCCGATAACATTTTTTTTTCTTGTGGTGTGAACTTTTAAGATCTTGACTTTCTCAGCAAGGTTTATTTCAGTGCTTTTAAGTGTTACCTTCTACCAAAGCCCAACTCCAGGACACTGTTCAAAACTGTCTCTTGCATGAGCTCCCAAGCCCTGGGCAGTTGTCCCCATGGCATCTCTTAATATGTGTCCTTGAACTAATGGAGCAAATGGTCATTTTAATAGTTCTTGTCTGCACAGGCTACCTCTTTCCTCCAAGGGGGCAGAGATAGATGATATCTCCAGGGCCCAGCAAAGTGTCCTCCTCACAGGTGCTCAGTTTCTGTTTGATGAGGATAAGGATGAAAACACACATCTCCAGGACTGAGACCATATTTATCCCTCCACCTTTTCTAGATGGTAATAACCATGGTGACTACTTAGTCAGATTCAAAACATAACCTTGGCAAGCCTTTGTCATCTAATGTTCAGTCTCCTTTTCTGTAATACAAGAAGATGGAAATGTATGACCTAAAGCTTCTCTTTCTTTTTCCTTTTTTAAAAGATTTTATTTATTTATTTGACAGACAGAGATCACAAGGAGGCAGAGAGGCAGGCAGAGAGAGAGAGAAGGAGAAGCAGGCTCCCTGGTCAAGCAGGGCTTGACCGATGCCCCCAATGCGGGCCTCAGTCCCAGGACCCTGGGATTATGACCTGAGCCGAAGGCAGAGACTTATTAACCCACTGAGCCGCCCAGGTGCCCTCAAGTCTAGTTTTGAAATGCACTTTCAGCATTGGAGGGACCCATGGGTTCCTCAGCCCTTGGTGGAGCTGACTGGGGTCTTCTCCTGTGTGTCCTGCTCATACTATTTGCCAGGTGTGCGGGGATGTGAAAATAGGTGGGAAGCTCTGTGTTAGACAAAATAAAGCACAACTAGCCTTCAGGTCGCAGCATATTACACTTCAAAATTTCTGTACGTTGAATCTCAGTGCACACAGACATCATTCAGGTAACAATACGTAATTGTCTCATAGTTTGTCTATAAAGCTGTACTAAACGTGCTTCCGTTTACTTACATACAAGAGGTATACTGTTCTTTTGTAAGAAAGAAAAATAGGGGCACCTGGGTGTCCCAGTCGGTTAAGTGTCCCACTCTTGATTTCGGCTCAGGTCATGATCTCAGGGTCGTTAGATCAAGCCCCACGTCGGGCTCTGCCCTCAGCGGGGAGTCTGCTTGACATTCTCTCCCTTTTCTTCTGCCCCTTCCCCAGCTCATGTTCTCTTTCTCAAATAAATAAATAAAAATTTTAGGAAGAAAAATTACGCCTGAATTTGTACAATGGGAGGTGACTCATGTGACATTTGCCTGATCTTTACTTCTCTTTATGCTAGTTCTTGGGAAATTTTTATTAAGATTAAAAAAGTCTCCCCTAAAGTGTTGGAATCCCAGACCCTTTTCTTCAGTCTTCTGAAGGGACCACGAGGAAGTGACCCAGGGCCATATAACCGGTGCCCAGGTCTCAGGCCTCCAGCCCCCCAGCCAGAGTCTCCAATGAACAACCACTGTGACTGATCACCTTCACCTAAACATGACAAATGATTAGGAAATTCCTAATAGGATTACTTCAAACCATTTTCCAAAAGATCACCAGGAAAACCCCTTAGAAAACCTCAGCTCTTTTGACTTACATCTGGGAGAGTACCCAGGAATCCAAAGAAAACATTTAGATGTTTATACTGGCCTACTTCCTTGATGGAACAGGAACATTTCTAACATGGTAGAGCCCAAGCTATGTCATGCAAAGTGATCACAGGCAGTGGATTAGGTTCTTACTTCCCCATTCAGGAGCTGTGTGGCTTCAGACAAGTCACTTAGCCTCTAAGTTTCCTGGGCCATGGTTTCCATCCACTAAGTCGGGAATAATTTATCTTCTCTGCCTGTCTCCCAGGGTTGTTGGTAAGCCTGGCAACGTGTAGAATATCTTGCCTGTGTAATGTATCGAGACTTTTTTGAAATAATGTTTAATTTTAGAGTGAGAGAAGTTTTAGGGGGTGCCTGGGTGGCTCAGTGGGTTAAAGCCTCTGCCTTCCACTCAGGTCATGATCCCAGGGTCCTGGGATTGAGCCCTGCATCGGGCTCTCTGCTCAGCAGGGAGCCTGCTTCCCTTCCTCTCTCTCTGTCTACCTCTCCGCCTACCTGTGATCTCTGTCTGTCAAATAAATAAGATCTTTAAAAACAAAAACAAAACCTCTGCCTTCAGCTCAGGTCATGATCCCAGGGTCCTGGGATTGAGTCCCACATCGGGCTCTCTGGTGGAGAGCCTGCTTCCCCCTCTCCCTCTGCCTGCTGCTCTGCCTGCTTGTGCTCACCATCTCTCAGATAAATAAATAAGTAAATAATCTTTAAAAAAAAAAAACAAAACTAGATTTGAGCGGCATGGTTTGTCTTATAAAACCCCTTGAGAATGGCCTGTCTGTTCAATAAAACTCTGAAAATGCAGAAGCCCAAATGACACTTGGCACCATCTCATGGCCTAGCAGACAGAATTCAAGGGTGGGCACCTGGGAACCCAGGGCCTGGCTTTCCTGTCGCCCGTAGATTGCACTGGACTGCTCCCAGTGAAAATTGTGAGTGCCGGAGACTCATGCATCTCCCGAGGGCATGACCTACACGATGGGACCGAGCTGTGGGAAGAATCTGTTTTCCTAATCCGTGCTCTAGATTTCAGAGGCCCTGGCCCTGGAGCCGTGAAGGACAAGTTTTTCTGAAGCCCGGGAGTGCTGAGAGGCAAGGACCCCGCTGTGCCTGAGCCTTTCTCAGCAGAGCGTTTGCTGCAGCTTTCTGTGCCCAGGATGGTCCCCGCCCCTGCCATCAGTGGGTCCAGTGGACACGCTGCTGGGAAATGAACATGACAGCCATCAACTGTCCTAACAGAGACACGGGGGAGCATGTCTAAAAAGATAAGGGATTGTGAATTTGCTGTCAGAGAACAATTGCTGGCATTCTTGAATCATTGATGTTGTAGCTAGGACGGGATGGCAGGTACAGTCTGAAGAAGAGTCTTAAATATTGTTAGTTTAGGGGCGCCTGGGTGGCTTAGTTGGTTAAGTGTCTGACGCTTGATTTCAGCTCAGGTTATGATCTCAGAGTTGTGAGATCGAGCCCCATGTCGGGCTCCGTGCTCAGCGGGAGTCTGCATTGATTTCTCTGCCTCTCCCTCTCCTACCCCTCTCCCCACTTGTGCTCACTCACTCTCTCTCTAATAAAACATTTTTAAATACTGTTATTTTGTAACTGATATATTTGTTTTTTAAAAACAGGCCTTTTCTCTATCCCTCTCTATTTCTTTTTCTCCGTCTCTCTCAAACAAATGACAGAAAGGAAAGTTGGGGCAAAAATCTTTTTTTTATTAACATATAATATATTATTAGCCCCAGGGGTACAGGTCTGTGAATCACCAGGTTTACACACTTCACAGCAGTCACCATAGCACATACCCTCCCCAATGTCCATCACCCAGCCACCCCACCCTTCCCATTCTCCTCCCCTCCAGCAGCCCTCAGTTTGTTTCCTGAGATTAAGAGTCTCTGATGGTTTGTCTCCCTTTCCCGGTCCAGTCTTGTTTCATTTTCCCTCCCTTCCACTCCCCCACCCTGCCTCTCAAATTCATCATATCAGGGAGATCATATGATAATTGTATTTCTCTGATTGACTTATTTCGCTCAGCATAATACCCCCTAGTTCCATCCACGTCATTGCAAAAGGCAATATTTTGGTTTTTTTGATGGCTGCGTAGTATTCCATTGTATATATATATATATATATATATATATATATATATATATATCACATCTTTTTTATCCATTCATCTGTTGATGGACATCTAAGCTAAAGATACAAAGGTAGTGATCCGAAGGGGCAGGTGCACCTGTGTATTTATAGCAGCAATGTCCACAACCACAATAGCCAAACTGTGGGAAGAGCCTAAACATTTTCTGTCTGTATCTTCTCCGTTCAGGGAACATAAGGCAATTCTTGACAAAATCATGTTTAGGGTGCCATAACAATCTGAGGGAGAGGATGAAATTTTTGTTTATTTGGAGAGTATATTGGTTGAGAGACACTGGCATGAAAGGAATTCTTGCATGTGATTATCTTTTTTAAAAGTTTGAAAGTGTTTATTTTGATGTAACCTTATTCTTTCCTTGAATTATTGTGTTTCATTAAATCCAAAGATGGAAACCAGACTTCCAGGGGGCTTTAGAGCCCACACTAGTCTAAACTCAATTGAAATGAGAATACCTTCAATAAGCATATTGTATTATAGTATGTGTGTGTGCGTGCATATATGTCTGTATACTATATATGTATGTATGTATATACATATATGTGTACATATGTCACTTGCTTACCAACTAAGGAGCTAGGTATAACAGATATAATTCAGAGTGGAAGAAACACAACAAGACCTTTATTCCTTTAATTTCCCCATTCATTAGTAAAACAATCATGAAAAATCATTTCCAGGGTGCCTGGTGGCTCAGTCGGTTAAGCCTCTGCCTTCAGCTCGGGTCATGATCCCTGGGATGGAACCCCACATTGGGCTTCCTGCTTGGCAGGGAGTCTGCTTCTCCCTCTGCCTGCAGCTCAACCTGTTTGTGTGCACTCTTGCTCTTTCTGTCAAATAAATAAATAAAATCTCAAAAAAAAAAAAAAAAGAAAGAAAAGAAAAGAAAAGTAAATTCCCTTGCCTTTCATCTTTGTTTTTTCAGTCCCTAATTAATCGAGGGTGTATGAGGAGGTGACATTACTGGTATCATACTGTTGGTGGTCATACAGCTCTGTGTCTCTTGTGTCATGACCTTGTTTATAACACGAGAAACGAACAGTTTCTTGGAAACGACTTTATTTATTTTTTTTTTAAGATTTTATTTATTTGACAGACGGACTTCACAAGTAGGCAGAGAGACAGGCAGAGAGAGAGGAGGAAGTAGGCTCCCTGCTGAGCAGATAGCCCGATTGGGGCTCGATCCCAGAACCCTGGGATCATGACCTGAGCTGAAGGCAGAGACTTTAACCCACTGAGCCACCCAGGCGCCCCTTGGAAACGACTTTAAAATCACTTTGCAACGGAATGCTCTCCCACCTCAGTATACTGCTTTAGTCATTGTCAGTGATTCCTTTTTCCATCCATTTCAGTGTTTCTCCAAACAGTTCATAGGCTATTTCTAGGCCACACCTGAATTATTAGGACATCTCAGCTAGATCTCATGTATTCCATAAGGGACTCATCTGCATATGCAGGTTATTTATATATATGGAAAAACGCATAATATTACAGTGAACAACTTGACAAAATAAGGCCCTTACTTGTGGCTATCCACCTGGCTTTGCAAAGTGAAACCATATTTGGTAAGCTTCCTTGTTTAGTTTCTCCAGTCATTGGTGCCACCATAGCCTCTTTATTTTCAGGTCAGTTTTCTCTTTGAAGCTTTATCTGGACCTTAGGTGAGGGTTGTTCTCACTTGATGTATCACAAACTGTATGTGTTCTGTGAAATATCCCCTTAACCTTATCCAGGTGCCTTAAGGCTGAGCTAGACCTGGAATTCTTCTATCTAGATACCAATCTATTTATTTGAGAGAGAGTGCATGTGCTAGCAGGGGAGAGGGGCAGAGAGAATCCTCAAGCCAACTCCCCACTGAGCAGAGAGCCTGCAGACAAAGATGCAGGGCTCCATCCCAGAACCCCAAGATCATGACAGGAGCTGAAATCAAGAGTCAGCCGCCCAACTGACTGAGCCATCCAGGCATCCCAGACCAGAATTCTTCTGAGAGGGAATGCAAGGGGAGGCGCATGCTTCCAGGTGATCAGAGTCAGACAGAATTCCCAGTGATCAAACCAGCCTGTTCCTGTTATTTCTCCCCTGTAAATAGCATGTTTATTTTAATTACAGTTCTGTAGCTGCTATTTTTGTCTGTTCTAGAATATTGGGATGCAAGGCTGGAAAGCATATTATTAAATTGGTGTTAATGCCTTGATACTTGGTTATATAACACTAGTCTTCCTACCATACAGAAGGCAATGTTTACTCAGTTCATCTTAGATGAGCCAAAGGGGTTAGTTAGGGTTTTCGTTGGGCGCTTTGGGCTGCAAGAAACTCTGGGCCTCTGGTACCTGGTGTGGGCAGCCAGGATGCATGGAAACTGGAACCAGGCTTGGAAAGCTGACAGGAAGCCAGGCAGCTGTGGGGAAGGGGCTCCTCTCCTCCTTCCTCGCCTCCCAGCTCCTGAGGATTGTGTGCATGCTTGTCTGCCCTCTTCATGTCTGTCCCCCTCTCTTTTTGCCCACGGCTGGCTTTCTTGACCTCTGCTTTTTATCTTTCCTTGACCTCAGGGTTTCTGCTCCCTGTCATCTGGCTTGTGTGCTATGTTCCTTTGCCTTGGAATCCTTTCATCTTCTGCTTCGGTAGCTACTTGACTTTTCTCTTAGCGTTTCTCAGCTCAGATTCCCTGGAAGAGGAAGTGATTGGTCTGCCTCATCTTTCACGGCAGGCCACCTCTGAGCCCTGTGTGTTAGCCTCAACCGTAGTCCCTGGTGAAAGGCAGCCTTGTCTGGTCCAGCGTGACAGTCCTGCTCTCTGTCCCCAGTCACGGTGTGCCGAGGGCGGGTGCCATGTTTCTGGCCAGCATGGAGAACACCAGGAGCTTATTGGTTACAGAGTTTCATCTTTTATAAAGTCTTAGAGCAGGACATTGTGGTACTTTTTACCCTTTAATAGTTCTTGTGTTATTACTTTATTATAATACATGTGCAAGAGTCTGGTTTTACATAGTTCCAATAGCATAAAAATTACTTTTAAAAATACAGTTCTAGGGGCACCTGGGTGGCTCAGTGGGTTAAAGCCTCTGCCTTCGGCTCAGGCCATGATCCCAGGGTCCTGGGATCGAGCCCCACATTGGGCTCTCTGCTCCGCAGGAAGTCTGCTTCCCCCATCTCTCTCTGTCTGCCTCTCTGCCTGCTTGTGATCTCTGTCTGTCAAATAAATAAATAAAATCTTTAAACTAAAGCCATTAATAAAAAAAAAATACAGTTCTAATAGTCAGAAGAGTCTGATTTCTTCCCAGTGGGGTATCTCCCCGTATTGATGTCATTTCCCAGAAGTAACCATTATTAGCTATTTAACGTACATCTTTCCTGGACATTTCCTATGTAGATACAAGCACACATAGCCTCTTTCTTTGCCTTACTCACATACGGCTGAAGGCAGCGCCATGGGTATTTACCATTATAACAAAGACTCCGTAATGAAAGTAGCAAAACTAATTTCATCCATTTAATGCTTGTAGTTTGTGTATTTATTTATTTATTTTTAAAGAATTTATTTATTTGAGGGAGAGAGGGATATTTATTTGAGGGAGAGAAGAGGAGAGCACAAGCAGGGGGAGCAGCAGAGGCAGAGGGAGAAGCAGACTCCCCGGCGAGCAAGGAGCCTGACTCAGGGCTCGATCCCAGGACCCTGGGATCATGACCTGAGCCGAAGGCAGGCACTTAACTGCCTTAGCCACCCAGGTGCCCCAGTGTTTGTAGTTTTTATTTGGGGAATATAAACTTCCTGACTTAAGCTAGTTGTTTAATATGTAGTCCCTATTATTGAGTTAAATAATTTGGTACTTTGTGACTGAAGATGTATCAACTTCTGGTATTGATGCACTTTGTATACAAGAGGGAAAAAACAGACTTTAAACAAATTTCTAAAGGATAAAGCCAGGTCCCTCTCCATCAGAGCGTGATTTTGAGGATGCCACTCTTTTAGATATTGACCCCCTACCTGTGGGATTTCATTCTAGCAACGAGATGACTAACCCAGACCATCTTGAAGGAATTAGCAGCTTTATTATAAACATGGTGACCATTTATTTGCTTAAGACTATTAACTCTCTTATTAAAAAAGCCTAAAATAGAAGGTTGGAAGTAATGGAGATAACAATTTTTTTGCATCATTAGAGTATTGAATGTACATTTGAAAAAGTTTTGGAAACACAGAACAGTACAGCAAAAAAGATTTTTTTTAACCTTCCAATAATTTTATAGTCTTTAAAAATAATGCATGTATTCCTCCATCAGAAAGGATGAATACCCAACTTTTGTATCAACATGGATGGGACTGGAGGAGATTATGCTGAGTGAAATAAGTCAGGCAGAGAGAGAGAATTATCATATGGTTTCATTTACTTGTGGAGCATAAGGAATAGCCCGGAGGACATTGGGAAATGGAGAGGAGAAGTGAGATGGGGAAAATCGGAGGGGGAGACAAAGCATGAGAGGCTGTGGACTCTGAGAAACAAACTGAGGGTTTTGGAGGGGAGGGGAATGGAGGGTTGGGTGAACCTGGTGGTAGGTATTAATGAAGGCATGTATTGCATGGAGCACTGGGTGTGGTACATAAACAATGAATCTTGGAACACTGAAAAAATAAAATAAAGTTTAAAAAATAATGCATGTATTATAGTTTATAATGTAGTACTTCTATTTTGATTGGAATCATGTGGAACAAAAATTGTAGTTTTATGCTCTTTTCTTCACATGACATACTAGATATGCTTCACCATGTCATTGGATAATCATTTGAGGGCATGATTTTATTTTTTTATTTTTTAAATTTTTTATTTATTTAAGAGAGAGCACGAGTGGGGGGTGGAGGGAAAGGGAGAAGCAGACTCCCTGCTGAGCAGGGTTCCAGGTGCAGGCCTGGATCCCAGGACCCTGAGATCATGACCTGGGCTGAAGTCCAACGCTTAACCGACTGAGCCCCCCAGACGCCACAAGGGCATGATTTTAAATGTCTATCATCGCATAAATACACTATAACTTATTTGGACATACTAGGTCATTACCTAAATGTAATTTAAAATTCATAATTACTTCTATTTCATGATATTAGTTCATTGTGGAGAAGGGGTTACATGAATCAGGAGGGTTGGCAACGATCTTGGGACTGAGTGAGTGGTACCTATGAATGTGGCCCACCTGGAAGAAGGTAGATGGGGGCATCATGCCCAGGCTTCCCTGCGGTGGTAGATGTGGCTTTCCTCTTAGAAACGATGGGCTTCACAGTGAACAACTCTGCCCAGCACCAGAAAGGCCCCTCTGTCTTTGCTTTGCAGGCTAACCTTGGCCAGGCCTGAAACATCAGTTTCAAGTTTTCATACCTGCCTCTACAACAAGAGTAGCACCGGGATACCTTCTTGCCACATATATAGAAGCAGCTGGCAATGTAACAAAAGTGAATCTGCCTTCCTCCTGGGTTGAGGGCTAGTTTGCAAAATCGGAACACGCAGGTGCCCGCAGTGTTTTCTGAATGAGTTCAGTTCATTGTCCTCATTGGTCTATATCAGGGCAAACTTGAATCCCTGATGAAAGGCTGAGAACAACAAGCTTGTCTGTGGGGAGAAATCACCCCGGCAGCACTGGGGTCAGGATCGGCCTCCTGGGAATGTGGCCTTGTGCTATGTAGCCCAGGAACCCGCATTTCAAAGGGCTCTGACATTGGTTGAATGTTCCACTAGTGGTCTTGAAATTCTTCAGAATTTTTGAGCAAGGGGACTTGCATTTTCTTTTGGCCAGGGGCCCTGCAAATTATGTAGCTGGTCCTAATGGGGTGTTAGGGAAGGTATTGAAATATCTTAGTGATTCCTTCACAGGCATGGCCCCAAAGAGAAGGAAAAGTCCATTCCAACAGCCCTCCGTTTTTTGTAGGAGGAGGCATGTGTGACTTTAAGAGACTGGCCTACAGGGTGGAATGGAGCAGCTCCTGGAAGCCCGGGCCTTCAGGGGTGCTTGGTAGATTTGAGCAGCACATGCTAACTGGATGTGTGATGAAGGGTCTGCTGAAGAAATGCTCTTCTGATTCCAGTTTTCTGCAGTTACTTTAGATATAAGCCCGCCTGTGTGCTTTCTCTTCTGTGGTGGAAAGTAGGAAGGTCATAGCTGCTTTCTGTCCGTTCGAGCCCTCACTTTCTGTGGGCAGTACCTTCTCATGTCTATGGGGGATACAGTCTGAGGCCCCCCGTGGATGCCCGGTGCTGTGGCTAGCCCTGAACCCCAGGTACACACTGGGTTTTTCCTGGACATACATACCTGTGATTAAGTCAGTTTATGAATTAGGCACAGAAAGAGCCTAGCAACACTTACTGCTAACAGAATAGAACGATTATAAGAATACACGTGTTCCACACTTGACATAGCGTCCTGTTCTGTGCTCACTCACCTCCTCCCTGTGATAACGTGAGATGAGAGGAGGTCTGCGTGGCGAGATGAAGCGAAACGGATGACATACGCGTTGTGCGGTAGCGTGAGGCTACTGTTGACCTTCTGACCGCAGATCGGAAGGCGGGTGGTCTGTTTCTGGTGGCAGTTGACTGGGGAGAAAGTGAAACCACGGATAGGGAACTACCGTACTCATATAAGCAAGCCCGAATTTCAAAGACCCTGCAATCCAGAATTAGTCTGAAATACTACAGAGGGAGTAGCCTGCCTCTCCGAGCTTCGTCTTTCTGCCCCAGAGCCTGCCCCTCTCTTGGTAAGAAATGCATCAGGGGTCTCCCAGGCTCAGCTGATGCAGGATTGTAGATGTTCCACACTTCTAGACCAGTGCCCTTGGGATAAATACACAACAAAAACCTCATGCCTCCCCCATTCCTGTCTTCTTGCCTTCAGTTAAGAAATGATTTTGTCGAGTTTCATTTTAGTTTGCAGTGGGTAGACAATTGTTTTAATTTCTCAAGTAAAGAAATGTGTATTACAGATTGAATGTGATCTTTAAAACTATGCGTATGATTCTAATAAACACAGTCCCGAGAAAATTACTGCCCTCCAGCCTTCCCTTCCCTGACTTAATGCTATTTATTTAAAGTACTGGTTTGCAGCCCGTGTGTTACCGCTGCCTCGAGCTAAAGAACAGAAATTGAGATTAAGCATTTAGAAACCTAGAGCAATTTGTTGAATTAAATAATAAAAAAAAATTGGAGGTTTGTTTTTGCCTTTTTTTCATATTCTAGAGATATAGTATTTTACATGCGCCATATTTGACCGAAGTATCAGTCTGTAACAGATTGGAAACCAAACCCAAACTGATTTTTGATCAGAAACAGTTTGAGGAGTCCTCTCCTAATTGACAGAGTTGGCAGTGTATTTCCTACACTAGCAGACTGCTCATTGGTTCATCTTTCCATAAATTGTGACAAATCCCTGTGTGTGTGTGTGTGTGTGTGTGTGTGTGTAAGGTGGGCTCTCTCCTCTCTCCCCTCAAGAGAGAGGCGTTGTATTGTAAGGCGGCCATGACATGTGTGTGGCTGGGATGGTGTCGTGACAGACAGCTCTTGAGGTTGAGAGGAGAGAGTTGTGGACGGCCTGTTGAAGCAGCAACAGTGGTTTGAACTGTGTTGAAAACCTGTCTTTACCGAAACCCGCTAGTGGGGGTAGGAAGTATGCAACACTTAAATAAAAACATGCGAAGACAGTTCTGCACTGGAGGTGGAATTCCAGTACTGGGACCGGTCTCTCCCTTTTAGCCAGTACTTGAGAAAGGCTGTTAGACTCTTTGAGGTTGTGAAACTGAGGAAACTCATGGCCCCCATGTCCAGCCTCAGCCATCTCTCCTAACAAACCTACGTTCCTCAGCTCCTTACCCAGAGAACAGACATGGCCCCTCTCAGGGATACTGTAGCATCTCTGCGTACTTTACATCGTTCATGCTGGTACTGTGAACTCGGGTGCATTTAGAGCTCTGGAGCTGACCCCTCACCTGGCAATGCCAGCATTCCCCCTCCCCCTCACTGCTGTGTAGGCAGGATGGTTTTCCTATCTCTCACCTGGCCCCCTGGCCACTGTGGAATGCGAAACAAATTGTTTACTGGTCTGTGTGTGGGTGCAGGAGTTTCAACTGGTTCAACTTTGCGGTGATTTTATGTTTTTTTTGGCAACAACTGCCAATCTCTGGACTAGTTTCCAAAAGTAGGAGAATAGAAAGACTTGTGCTTTTCCTAAAGATCTCTGCTTTTGATCTGCCTTAATTCCAGATAAGTCTCAATATTCATTCAAAGATGACAGATTACTTCTGAAATTAGAGAATTTGATCTCCCACGGTACAAAGTTTAGATGTGAGTTTGAGCTGTATTACCTTGCACTCTCTGAGGTGGGATTTTCCAGCCTTTTCTCAAGTGGTAGTCTCCATTCATTGACTGATGCTTAGACAACTTTAATTATTTAAGGTCACTTTGCTAGAACTTATTAGGTACTATGGTAGCTGAATAAGGTTGGAAATTAATTCTTGGTTTCTCCCAATGTCCATCAAAGTGAAAACCTTGTGGCCCAATTTATAAATATTCAGCATAACTTGAGGGACTTAAACTGGAGGCTTTGGGAATTCCGAGGTAAACAAGGCTGGGCCAGCTCTCCAGGTGCTCACAAACTGGTGGGAGGAAACTACAAACAAGATTCTTTAAGAGGAGTGAAAAAATTATGGTGTGGCTGGAGGTTATAATTCTGTCAGCCCCTGCTTCTAGGTGTTACTGTGTAATTACTTTCTGCCTGAGAGCATGTAACCCTATGTCAGTGCTAAGACCACAGGGGATGATGTATCAATGACACCTTGGGAGCAGCAGGTGGGAGAATGTGGGAGCCTGTGACCTGCAGAAACTTTACATGGGAATGATGCAGAAGGGTTTGCAAATAGTGATCCGAAGATATATATATTCTATATATATAAAGAAGTAAGTCTGAGCATACTGCCTGGCTGGCTTTAGGGAGCTCAGTGGGTATTTGGTGAAATGGACTGATCGGGGTATATATTCGTGGGAGTCTCTAAACTCTGACTCTCTGAGCTGGATCTTCAGCATAAGTCAGTTCGGCGGGAAGGGCAAATAGTTCACAGAATAGGAAACCAGAATAGCCAATAAACAGGAAGAGGTACTCAAACTCCTTAAAAATCAGAAAAATGCAAATTTAAACAACAAGTAGAGGGGCCCCTGGCTGGCTCTCTTGGTAGAGCATTCAATGCTTGATCTCAAGAGTTGTGAGTTCAAGCCCCCAATGTTGGGGGTAGAGCTTACTTAAAAACAAAAACAACAAATGGATACTATTTCTCATCCTGGAGAAGATTGGTGAAAATAAAAAAACAAAAAAACCCAGAACACTGATAATACTAAGTGTTGGGACCATTGTGGAGAAACATATTATCTAGCTTTCCTGGTAAGAGTAAGTTGGCACATCACTTTGGAGAGCAATTTTGTAATGTCTGATAAGGTTTAAAGAGGTACTTACCCTGTGACCCAACAATTGCATTCTAAAATGTTTTCACGTGCTTAAAACATCATATACAAAGAAAATGATTGCAGTGCCTATTACAGGAAAAAAATTGGAGGTAAACCCAAGTGTCCTTTATTAGGAAGAAGAGTAACTTATATTTATACAGTGCATATTATACAGCATTTAAGATGAGTGAATCAAATTTTACAAGTCTAACCTGGGTAAATTTTATAATCATTTTATTGGGTAAGAAGAAAAACAGGTTGCCAGACAATATCTACTCTTTTTTTTTTTTTTCTTAAAGAGTTTATTTATTTATTTGACAGACAGTGATCACAAGTAGGCAGAGAGAGAGGAGGAAGCAGGCTGTCCTCAGAGCAGAGAGCCCGATATGGGGCTCAATCCCATGACCCTGGGATCATGACCCGAGCCGAAGGCAGTGGCTTTAACCCACTGAGCCACCCAGGCACCCCGACAATATCTACACTTATCATTACTGTAAATTTTAAAGTGCACATCAGTGTCAAGTGTGCATTCACGTATATACACATCGGGCAATAAAAGTATAAGGACCTGGATGGGGAGAACATGAAACAACCTGACAGTGGTGAATGGAGAGAGGGAAATAGGATCAGGGAGGCACTAAAGGGACCTTTGCTATGTGTATTACATTTTCTTTATTTAAAAACAAAACAAAAAACCAGATAAGGCCAGATGTTAAAAGAGTAGTGAAGCATGTATTTGTAATTTCCTATACTCTTCTGTGGTTTTGAAATACGTTGTTGAACAATAGTGCTTAGGGGTCCATGGCACTCTCTGAGGAGGGGTTATGATTGCCTGTGCCCTTGACCTTTCTGCTGCCATTTTCTTTGTAGACCTCTGACTGGTTGCATGGCTGAGGGGGTAGGGGAAGGCCGAATGAGCTTTAGTATCTCGTCCACTTTGACATTTAGTTATTTCAAGATCATCAGGAGCTGATCGATCATTGTCATGGGCATGTTCCTACATGTCCAGCACGCTCCTGACGCGGGAGCAGAGTGAATGAGCCCTCCGTGTGTATCACATACCCTCCAGTGCCCGAAGGCAGATGGGAAGCCTAAACGTACCAATTTTGTAGTGTTTTCTGAGTCTCCTTGAAAACAGCATTCTTATGTTACAAGATGCCCCCGAAACTAATACAGTAGGTAGATGTGGTGAAGAGTTATTTTGAGAGCCATAATTTGACTCAGTTATCCCAGGCAATCAAAGATTGTTTAACACCAGAAATAGCTGACTAGAGCAGCTGCTAAAACAGCGCTTCGTGTGGGAAATGATAAAAGGCTCAGTATTTTGACAGCCACTTCAGAGGAATGAGTAATAAAACTTCTAAGAAAATCTTGATTGCTGGGCTGGTTTTTTTGGGGGTGTGTGTTGGGGGGGTGGGTTGGGGATTGGATTCTCTGGCTCAGATGTCCCATCTTCCAGGATTCTGTATGGATAGGGCCTATGGGAGGAATATTTCCCCTCTCCCACAGTCGTGACTCTTTGTATCCATAGCACTTGGGCAGCATAGTGATAACTTCTGCAGGTTTTCAAAAATTAGCAAACTCATCCATGGATCAAACGTGTGTTCAGGGCTTACTGTGTGTGCTCCAAGCAAAGTCCAAGACCCAGGAGTCAGAGTCAGCGTCCACCCTAAGAGGTCCTGTGGAAGGAGGCAAAATGTACAAGTAATTTTAAATAAATTCAATAGGTACTATGGAAGCAGAACTTGGAGGGGAGGAGGGATAGAAGGAGAGATATTAAACACATGGGAGTTTGTCATTTCAGGCGGTGGGAAGTGAGAATTGACCGATAAGCACGACATTCCAAATAGAGGGAAAATTCTGGTCATTGTTACAGAGGGAAAGGGCACATCTGGGATAATGTGGAAGAAAGACTGTATGAACTGATTCGGCAGGCCAACTGCGCACCTTGATTCACAGTATTACTTTCTGTCTGAATATCTAGTACCTTAAGTTTTCAAAGAGTTTTCACAACAGTTTTCCAATTGTGCGTTCTCCTCACGTGAGTGTTACAATATCATACTGTCTGTGGTTTAAAATATTTTCAGCATGGACCCTCTGGTTGGTAAGAAAAACTGTTTGTTCTCCTCTAAATCTTAGTGGAAGCCGGAGGTGCCAGTTGTAAATTCACACTCAGCGTTGATGAGCTGGTGTCCCATCAGAAGCCCTCACTCTGAGGGGTCTTCTTTAAACAGCTCAGTTTTCTTTGTCCCTGGGTGACCCTGGAGATTTTGTTACATAGGATAATGAGAATTGGAGATGGTTTTCAGTTGGGGACCTCTGTGGTGGTCAAGATGAGTGGATCAGGTTGAACCTTTCCAGATTCCTTCCCTGCTGTGTGTTAGAGAGTATAGAGGTCTAGGGAGACATGAAGAATGGGAAAACTGAGGCTCAGGGAGGCTGGGTGTGAGTGGGATGGTGGCATGAAGAATTCCAGAACTGGGACCTCTTCTGTTGGCTGCTCTGCCCAGTGAGCTGTGATTGCCCTCGGAAGAAGCTTTATCTGTGATGACACTCTTCTAGAGGCTCATTGAACCATGTGGGCTGATCCTTGACTGAATTCCCTAAGCCCAGAATGAAGTATGTGTTCCTTAGAACCAACATGTGTGTCCAGTATTGTGGGGATTTCGTTTCTTCTTTTGATTCAAGAAGAGTGA
Source organism: Taxidea taxus jeffersonii (assembly GCA_003697995.1). Lineage (NCBI taxonomy): Eukaryota > Metazoa > Chordata > Mammalia > Carnivora > Mustelidae > Taxidea > Taxidea taxus. Next base: position 29,976 of record RCUC01123768.1, read on the forward strand.
AGTATTACAAACACTCAGTTACGAATGATATACTTGTATTTCTAGTTAACATCAGAGGGAATCCAGCTTAGTCGGTGTTCTTTTCTGCTTTTCCTGTTAATGTACTCTTCCATCTGCAGATGACTGAAAAGTAACTAGATGTCTTTGCAGTAGAGAAAACAAAATGCATACATGTGTGGCTGTACGTGGAAATTTACCCCTTGGAAAACTACAGGCCATATTGTATTTCGTACAGTCCAGATCTAACAAATGAATTAATTTCCACTTTAGTGAAAGTTTGTTTTTCCTGGTGCGTTCAGATCGGCATGGTCACTGTGGTTTGGAGTAAACCCAGATGGGTTCCTGTCCTTGGACAAAGACCAAGAACAACTCTGGGACTTGGACTTGCCCATGGTTAAACCTTCCGTAGGGCTTCTTGATGAATAACACTGGTTCAGGAAGGCAAGTGCTATTACGATCCCTTTACAACTGAGCCAGTCAAAGCAACAAGAAGTGGCATGTCCACACCACAGAACTGGTTATAACAGAGTCAGAGCCAGAACTGAGCTCGCCTGAACTCAGCAATCTAGTTCTTTCCATGACCCCAGGCTGCCAGAGCAGAAGGAAGTAAATTTCACTGGTATCACACACATTAAGGTATTCGATATGGTGATATGGTGGCACCCAAACCACAAGACACTGTTACAAGACAACACTTCAAGAGATACTTGTGGTGACAGTTTCAGAAGAACTTACGGTTCAGATTCGGCAGAACTTCATGAAAATCCTGCTTCGAGCCAGGCACTGGGATCTGTACTTTCCAGTATGCTGCTTATTTTCAGCAGGAGCTGAGCAAGGGAGCCTGGGGACGGTTAAGCCTCCCCTCTCAGCCTCATGCACTATCAGCAGTATCCCAAAGCCATTTTTAATAAATATGCCATCTAAGTAGAAGTCAAATTAAATAAAGGAGTGTCTTGGCAAGTTCCAGACAGGTTTCTTAACCCCTTTTTCCATTCGGTCTCTTGCCCTTAAATCCTATTATATTCAGTCTTATTACGAGAACAATCTTGTAACTGTGATATTGTCTGTATTTTATCCTTGAGAAAACCAAGGCATTGAAAATAAGATGTCTTGCTCTAAGATGAAAACTAGCCAGAGTTCCTAATTGGCTCTTTTGAATCCACATCTCGCTCTGTGCCAATTTCTATCTGACTTTGGAATAATTACGGGCATTTACTTTATGGGAATCTTTTGGATTCATCCTGCCAAGTAAGGGATCTAGTTTATTTGAGTTTATAGAATTTGTGGGTGTGTCCATGTTATTTTTGAATAGCGGAGAAAACCTTTGGTGCCTAATCCCATTTTCGGGTAGATAAAGAGGCACACTTTCCTAGGGGGGGACGGGGACGGGTAGGGTACTTGGAGGAATGGTGGTTATAAGATAGATTTGCACTCCTGGAAACAGAAGACACTGCCTCTTCTTAAGTGAGCACTGGTGTACTGAGTATTTGCATTTCTCACAAACCAGTAGGTAAATTCATTTGCTCACTGTTCAGGCTTCTTGGACTTGGATGACGTGGGCGAGTTTCTTTCCCTCAGGGTCTGGACAGATCAGTGAGGTTCCTGACCCACGGAATGCCACCATATGCTACGCCAAAGCCTTTCCTGACCCTCAGCTTAATTCCTGCATCCTTGCAGAGCGTAGTCATTTGCAGCCATCTCTGGTTTTAATGATCCATGTGATAAATGCCAAAGGACTCTGCCACTGAGATGCGAAAATGCTTGTTTCCCAGCCCTTGTTCACTCCTAAACAAGTGTTAGATCACTCCCCTACTATATTATAAATACCTTAAGGATTTTGTCTTACTGTGTTTTGTGCCCACGGGGTTTTCCTTGCACATAGTAGGTACTTACTTGATGTTTGCTGAGCTGACCTATATTTTTTCAGTACAAAGAAAAGTGGGACAATTTAAAATAATATGTAGGCCAGCCTGGCACACTGACTCAGATAGACATGACTGCTTCCCAGCCTTGGCAAGTTACTCAAAATAAGGATTTCTTTGGTGAAAAAGGGGAGGAAATAATGCATATTGGGCCTAAAGTAGATAAGGCAGAGACACCAACACATAAGTGCTTAATACCCTCCCTATTTTTATTTTCAGTAGACATTTGTAAATACCAGCATCTGCCACGGACTGAGCTCCCAACTTTGCCAGCCTCCCATTAGTTTTGACACCAACAGACTGCCTTCCAACTTAGGCAGTTTCTCTTGGGGGTTGTTGGAACAAGAAACGTGGAGCCAACATCAGCCTGTTAAAGATGAAGTCTTTGTCAGGGTGGAGGGCAACAGGAAAGGGGCTGTCGAGAAGCGTTGTAGGGGAAGACCATTGGGAGATCCAACAGAAAGGGTGTGTTGACACTGCCTCTGGGAATTTGGGGGAAGCATGGGGTAACCCTTAAGCATTCTCCTCCCTTCTCTGCCCTCAGGCCTTCTCGTGGGTACCCTTGATGTCGTGCTGGACTCCAGTGCCCGGGTGGCTCCTTACCGAATCCTGTACCAGACTCCAGATTCTTTGGTCTATTGGACTATCGCCTGCGGTAAGTAGCCATATTCAGAAATATGGAGAAACCATATGATTAACTACTTTCTGCCAGAAGGGAAGGACCCTTTATTTGGGAATACAGTCGCTTGATATTTTAGGGTAATTAAACATAGCCACTTCAGCAGATGAACTCCAAATCTTAATGGCTTAACATGGTAAAGGTTTGTCTCTCACTCTGGCAAAGTCTCCTTTGGATCCTGTGGCCTTCTCCATCTATCATGAGACAAAGACTCCATGGGAGGACAACTTAGAAGGGAAAAGTAGGAGATAGAGACACATCCACTTTTTTCCCCCCCAGAATGTTCTAATTAAAAAAGAAAATTATTAACATATAATGTATTATTTCAGGGGTATAGGTCTGTGAATCATCGGCCTTTTTTTTTTCTTAAAGATTTTATTTATTTACTTGAGAGAGAGAGAGAGTGAGAGAGAGAGGCTGAGAGGGGAGAAGGTCAGAGGGAGAAGGAGAATCCCTGCTGAGCAGGGAGCCTGATGTGGGACTGGATCCCGGGACTCCAGGATCATGACCTGAGCTGAAGACAGTCGCTTAACCAGCTGAGCCACCCAGGCACCCATGAATCATCAATCTTAAACAATTCACAGCACTCACCATAACACATACCCTGCCCAATGTCCATCATCCTGCCACCCTATCTCTCCTCCCACCCCCCTCCAGCAGCCTTCAGCTTGTTTCATTAGATTAAGAGTCTCTTATGGTTTGTCTCCCTCCCTGGTCCCGTCTTCTTTCATTTTTCCCTCCCTTTCCTGCCATGAGCCCCCGCCCTGCCTCAAATTCCTCATATCAGAGAGATCATATGATAATTGTCTTTCTCTGATTGACTTATTTTTCTCAGCATAATACCCCCTAGTTCCACCCACGTTGTTGCAAATGGCAAGATTTCATCTTTTTGATAGCTGCATAATATTCCATTGTATCTATATACCACATTTGCTTTATCCATTCATGTGTTGATGGACATCTAGGTTATTTCCATAGTTTGGCTATTGTGGACATTGCTGCTCTAAACGTTGGGGGAGGCACACCCACATTAACTCCCTGGGCCCAGACGTGTCACATACCACTTACCACTATGTTGGCGAGAACCAGTCACATGACCCCAACTTAACTGCATGGGCAGCTGGGAAGTGAAGAGGAACATGGGGACTACTTGGGTATCCTCAGTAATACTTACATACCTAAGCACAGTACTTCCTACTTGAGTAAGGATCTTTTTTTCCCCCCTGATCATAATCTATAATAATGTCCTGTGTTTAAAATGGTGGTCAGCAGCCCTGCCATTCATTATTGGTTCTCTCACAAGGATTTTAATCCAAAGTGGCCAAGTTTTTTTTAGTTATTTGTTTTTAGTTATTTTTAGTTATTTGTTTTTAGTTATTTAGCTTTGTATATAACCATAGAAAAAGCAAGGGCACTGAGCACTTAATTTTTTTAATTTTTTCACCTCCACTTGATTTTTTTATTATTATTAATAGACTTTATTTTTTAGAATAGTCTTAGATTTATAGAAAAGTTGGGCAGATAGTCCAGAGATTTCTCACTACTCTCCATATAGTTTCCCTTATTAACATCTTAGTATGTTTTAGTTAATGAACCCATATTAATACACTGTTACTTTTTAAAAATATTTTATTTATTTGACAGAGAGAGAGGGAACACAAGCAGGGGTAGCAGCAGGCAGAGGGAGAGGGAGAAGCAGGCTCCTTGCTAAGTAAGGAACCTGATATGGGAGTAGATCCCAGGACCCTGAGATCATGACCTGAAACTGAAGGCAGATGCTTAACCGACTGATTCACCCAGGCTCCCCTTGATACACTATTATTAAACAAAAGCCATAGTTTATTTAAATTTTATCTAATGTCCTTTTTCTGCTCCAAGATCCTATCCAGGATACTATATTATATTTAGTTGTCATGTCTCTTCAGGCTCTTCTTGGCTGTGGAAGTTTCTCAGGCTTTCCTTGTGTTGGATGACCCTGCCAGGTTTGAAGGAAGTTACTAGTCAGGTATATTATAGAACGTTCCTCTATTGGAATTTGATGTTTTTCTCATGATTAGGCAAAGATTTTTGTTGAAGGAGATCACAGAGATAAAGTGCTATTTTTATCAAATTGCGTCAAGCAAGGGTACATTTGTTAATTTATGACTAATGAGGTCCTCAGTCACCCAGCTGAAGTAGTATTTTTTGGGTTCCTCCACTGTTATGTAACTATTTTTTTCCCCTTTCCATGTTGTTACTCTCCGGAAGTCACTATGCACAGCCCACCCTTACGGAGTGAGGAGTTTCAATTTATTCAATTATTTTTATCAGTATGGGATCATGCATATTGATTTTATACTTTGGAGGAGTCCAATGCTACTTTATTTTGTTGCTCAAATCATTCCAACTTTGGCCATTGGGAGCTCTTTCAGTTGACTTTGCTCAGTCTTTAAATTGATCCCTACTCTGCAGGAAGTGCTATGCTAGGATCTAAAGATATAACGATAATTAGATCCGGTCTCTGCTCTTGAGAACATAAGTAAATATTCAATTATAGCCCAGTGTGAACCAATACCATGCAGTGCCAGCTGATCCCAGGGTGCCCAGCTAAATGCAAGAATCTGAGCTGGCCTTTTACATAGGTAGGAGAGGTTATCTGGGTGTGATTTCCAGCTGCCAGAAGGTCCTGGTGCCCTATGAGTACGCCCCCAAGGATTTAATGGTACCTGAAATTCTGACATTGTAGTGTTGTATCCCTTTCAAGTTATTCTGGTTAAGATGCAAACAGCCCCATAAGAAATGATGGAATATATGTATCAGTCATTTATGCAGTGTGGAGAATGAAGGAATGGCATCAGGGTGCAGGGCATGGAGAAAACCACCTAGGAGTGGAGGGTGGGGATTGGAGTGAGATGAAGGAGATCAAGGTTAAAGGAAGAGGAAAGCTGGAACTCTGAAGAAGACAGGCTTACCGAGCCACCCAGGCTCCTCTTAAGCCAGCACTCCATGGCCACTCACTCAATACACAGGAGAAGGACCCAATAGCTACCTTAGAGGGAGAAGTACCCTGGGGTTGTTGGTGGGGAAAGTGTCACACTTAGTCCGTGAACATTCTAGAATGTGTAAAAATAGACATTGTAGCCAGCAAGTAAAGAACTAAAAAGAAAGGGAATTAGAAATCAGGCAGAGCCCCTTAACCACTTGACTTAACACGGGTATGACTAGACACTCTGACACATTCTGTCTCACCTTCCAGCCTGTCTGCTACTTGTGTCCAGAGGGTTTTGAGATCTTTGGAGCCTAGAGCTCCTTAAAGCTCTCTTTTCTCTCCTTACAGCAATTCTAGGAGTGTGACCTTGCCATTCGGCGTGCGTTTACACTGAGGGAAGCTGCTGGTTGTGTCACTGTGACTTCTTCTTCTTCTTTTTTTTTTTTTTAAAAGATTTTATTTATTTATTTGACAGAGAGAGATCACAAGTAGGCAGAGAGGCGGGCAGAGAGAGAGGAGGAAGCAGGTTCCCTGCTGAGCAAAGAGCCTGATGTGGGGCTCGATCCCAGGACCTTGAGATCATGACCTGAGCCAAAGGCAGAGGCTTAACCCACCCAGCCACCCAGACACTCCTGGGTGTCACTGTGACTTCTGTTCCTCCCCCACTCGGCCCTAACCTTTTCTTCTTTCCCTGTGATGTGACATCACTACTCCTCATTTAGTTTCTGGGGCATTGCCATCCTCTGATGCAGATGCTCCTGTGAACACTCGTGTAGGAAAGAGCCCAGAGTTACAAAGCTGAATTATTCTTGAATTATTTGCCAAGCCAAGGCTAAAAAACACGAGGCAGGACATGCTGATGGCATAATTTGTACCACAAAGAGGTGTACTTTCATTTTCCCAGTAAATAATGCCTGTCACAACGGCATGATCTCATTATAATAAGCTCAAAACAGTTTTAGCTTTTGTATATATTGATTACCCATAGAGTTACCTCCAAAATTTCCTTGTGGAAGACTCCACGGAAGTGACAACCAGCGTGAAAGTCCCATTCACCCATTAGTCCTTCTTATCGATTTCCATTTAAAACCTAAATTGCTGGCTCCCTTTCAGGGGAGGATTTTAAGAGTGGAAGCTGCCAGCTTTCAGATTTCTCTGATATGCTGACCTTCCCGTTTGTAATTGTAATTTTTTTTTTTTGTAAACTACAAAGTTGGTATTTGGTGGCAGTGTGTCAAGAGCTTTTTAATTTGCTTGACTTTCATGAATCTTTGCCATAGAGAATTGTCAGCAGAAAACTGGGTGAGTCTAACTCACTGCCTTGTGGAAGCTATGGGATTGCGAAATGTTGGTGTGCACGATACTTGTGAATCCACACCCCGTCAGCTGGATCCATGGGAGCACCTTCCAGCAGTGTCTGCACATAGACCACTTTCTGTAGGAGAGCAGTGGTGAATCCTAGTTGTTTGACTTGGCTTAGACTTGAGCCACAAAGAGCTAGGCAGAAGGGGTCTTCTGCATCGAGTCTCACTTCCTCCCAATTTAGGGGTCAGTCACCAGGCCCTTGGCAATCATGTGATCCATACAGAAAGAAGACTGGGAAAAAAAGCAAGAGTTATTTGGTGAAACATTATTAACATTATTTTCATATGCTGCTTCTAATCTAACGGCTGTATCCAGATTGGTTTGATTTTTTTTTTTTTTTTCTAACTTCTCCTTGGTATTGAGTCCTTTCATTGGGAAAGGGAGACAAAAACATTCCCAAGTAATGCTGTTTCTTTTCACTACTACCCCAAATGAAGCCACCATTCTCTTTGCTTTTTTTTTAAAATTTTTTCAGAGTTTATTTATTTGTTTGTCTGAGAGGGAAAGAGTGAGAGAGAGAGTACGTGTAAGCATAAGCAGGGGGAGCGGCAGGCAAAGGGAGAAGCAGACTTCCTGCCGAGCAGGGAGCCCAGTGAGGAACTCAATCCGAGGACCCTGGGATCGTGACCTGAGGTGGGTGCTGAACCGACTGAGCGGCCCAGGCGTCCCAACCATCTTTCTCTTTGGTTGATATCCCATTGTGCCGTCAGTTCTAACCTGCTGAATTGCATTTTGCTCAGTGGTTTATGCAGTGAATTATACCTTTTGCTGTCTCTAAGAGCATGAAGGAAGCAATACCGTAGGAATTTGTCTAGCCAGCTTTGCTGAGCTCATTATATTCAGTCTCATCCTCTCCCCTACCAGTCAGTTGACTATTTTGCATCTGAGCCTCTCATTAGGGAGCTAAACAGCAACAGGTCTTCCCTTAGCAGCTGGCGTTTTGGACTTGGTGCTCTAGAGGCAGGAGAGAGCCCAGTCTTCTGCTCTCCTTGGCCTTCAGTGGATTTTTTTTTTTTTTAAAGATTTTATTTATTTGACAGAGAGATCACAAGTAGGCAGAGAGGCAGGCAGAGAGAGAGAGAGAAGGAGAAGCAGGCTCCACGCTGAGCAGAGAGCCCGATGCGGGACTCGATCCCAGGACCCTGGGATCATGACCCGAGCCGAAGGCAGAGGCTTCAACCCACTGAGCCACCCAGGCGCCCCCCTTCAGTGGATTTTAACGGAAGGCAACCCGTTTGGCTCTCCCCATTAGAAGAGCTAGAAGGTTCTAATGGTAAGAAGGGTTATACAGCTTCAGTGACAATGCAGACACATAAAAATGCTGGTAACTCCAAGGATGTTGTCTTCAGAGCTGCTCTGGGTCCACCGAGAAGAGGGACAAACAGAAAGAAAGAAGCTGATGACAATTCCCTCTGGATACATGTGACTTTCCAGCAGGACTGATAGGGGAATGTGTGTTTGATGGGCACTTCACTGAGGACACAACCCGGCGTGGTGCTGTGGTTTATCGGCCTGTTGGCTTAGTTTCTCTTTTCTTTACCATCCCAGAATTTCATCTGGGCCTAGATGGTCATTCATTTTTAGACCCGCAAGCTATGTTAGCCACCATCTTGCCTCACAGTTTTATTTTACTAGGATGCAAAGTCAAGGTGAATCATTCAAGTTCACAATGCTAGTTGTAGCTAGTTAGTGGAGAGCTGAGACCTAATTCTTAGGTCTCCCCCTTCCTAACCCAGTACTTTCTGAGCAGCGCTGTACTGGCTTTCATGATTAAGCATTCTTTTAGTCAGCAGCTGGGAAGACCCAGAGTTTCATTAAAGATTGCTAGCTGGTTCTGCTTCTGCCATTTCTCTACAAGGGAAAGAGAAGATGTGGGGTAATTTAGTTGCCATCCACATGAAATGCATGTAATGCGGAAGTTGGCATTTTATAATCCTTTCTTGTTCCAGATATCTACAAGAACTGTTCTTGTGTCCTTGGAAACACAGCAGCTTAAAAAGAAGAACTTGTGGTGCACCTGAGTTGGGCTCAGGTCATGGTCTCAGGATTGTGGGGTCGAGCCCTATGTCAGGCTCTACGCTCAGCAGGGAGTCTGCTTGGAATTCTCTCTTCCTCTCCCTCTGCCCCTCCCACTTGTGCTCACTCACTTTCTCTCTAGAATAAATAAACCTTCTAAAAAAAAAAAAAGAACTTTTTTTTTTCTGTAAGTAATACATGGTCATTGCAAAAAAATAGAAAATGTAGATAACAAAAAAGAATAAATTTAAAAACAATAATACCATACCCCAAACCACCTTTTATTTATTTTTTATTTATTTATATATATATTTTTAAAGATTTTATTTATTTATTTGACAGAGAGAGAGCACAAGTAGACAGAGTAGCAGGCAGAGGGACAGGGAGAAGCAGGCTCTCTGCTGAGCAAGGAGCCCGATGTGGGGCTCGCTCCCAGGACCCTGGGATCATGACCTGAGCTGAAGGCAGCCCTATTTTTATATTTTTTAAAGATTTGTTTATTTTAGAGAAAGAAGGAACACACAAGTGTGGAGGATGGCAGAGAGAGAGAGGGAGAAAGAAATTTTAGCAGGCTCCTTGCTGAGTTTAGAGGGAGAAAGAAATTTTAGCAGAACTCCTTGGTGAGTTCTCCACATGGGGTTTGATCTTAAGACCCTGAGATCACAACCTGAGCCAAAACCAAGAGTTGGACGCTTAACTGACTGAAGAACCCAGGGGCCCCTTCAAGTCACCTTTTAGACTTTATATAAATATGTGTGTGTGTGTGTGTTTACATACATACACACAGACATATGCATATATGTGTGTACATATATGTATAAACTTTCCATGTTAGTAAAACCTATTTCTGTAATGTCAGTTTTAATAAGTAGATAATATCTTATTGTGTGTGTAACATAATTTATTGGCTACACTATTATCGAAAACAGGAGTCTTTTCCCCCCTAATGTTAATTGCATTTTGAACAACCTTATTCAATATCCTCTGGAAAAAAAAAAACTTTTCACATTCCTTTAATTATCACTTGAGGATAAGTTTATAGAAACAGATATGCTGAGTCAAAAAGTATGCTTATCTGTAAGGCTTTTAGTGCCTCTAGCTCAATTGCCTTCCAGAAAGATAGCCATTTACTTTCTCCCACTCTGACCTTGGTGCTTAAGTGGAATACGTAAAATAAGGACATCAACCACATCCAGGACTGCAAGAATCTTACAGTCGAGGCTGGATGAGTTACCTGGCCTTCTTGTTTCTCAAAGTGGTCATAAAGTGGGGTGCCTGGGTACATTGGTCAAGCGGCTCAGTTGGTGAAGCATCTGCCTTTGGCTCAGGTCATGATCCCAGGGTCCTGGGATCCAAGTCTCAGATCCGGCTCTCTGCTCAGCGAGGAGTCTGCTTCTCCCTCTCCCTCAGCTGCTCCCTCTACTTGTGCTCTCTCTCTGGCAAATAAATAAAATCTTTTAAAAAAATGTGGTTGTAAAGCTGTGAGCTTATTGTTATGACCCATAGGAGATTTAAGCAGAGTTTTGTAAGAAGCTTACAGTAGTTACACAAGGAGTTGTTCTATGAATTACACAAGGAGTTGTTCTATGAATGCCTTACTTTAGTAATGTGTACACTTTGCAGTCCAAACATAATGATGCCAAACATAATGATGCCCTAGCCAGAGAGATTTCTGCTGAATGCATGTTAGTCAGGCAAGGGTTAAACAGCTAATGTTTTAGCGCCCTGACATCAGAAGTTAGAAATACCTCCTGCATCACATGTCAAGCTGAGATCTTTGTCTATTGCTCACAATGGTAATAGCAAAAACAACTGTTTATTTAGTGCTTTCTAGACCTGTGCTCAGGACTTCACATGTGTGTATTATCTTCTTTAATCCCCAGCACAAACCAATGTGGCGGGTGTTGTTACCTACATATTGCAGATGAGGTATTTGAAGCACAAAGAAGTTAAGTACTTCACCTACGATCACAGTCAGTGTGTGCACTTTTGAAACCAGCTCTACTTTTTTTGACATCAAAGCCTGTGTTCTGATCTATGGTGTGATATTGTCTCCATGATAACCAGGCTTCTTCTTATTCTAGATAATCTAACCTCCAGTCCTATTTATTGCACTTAAGTAAGTTTTGTTTTGGGGGGTTTTGTTTTGTTTTTCCAACAAACATCCTTTTCTTAAAAAATTCAGTTAGCCCACATATAGTACATCAGTAGTTTCAGATGCAGTGTTCAATAATTCATCAGTTGCATACAACACCCAGTGCTCATTATGTCATGTGCCCTCCTTAATACCCATTACCCAGTTACTCCATCCCCCACCCACCTCCCTTCTGTAGCTCTCATTCAGCTTTTTTCCCAGAGTCAAGGGTCTTTCATGGTTTGTCTTCCTTCTGATTTCCTCCCATTGTTTTCCCTCCCTTCCCCTATGATCCTCTGCACTATTCCTCATGTTCCACATAGGAGTGAAACCATACAATAACTGTCTTTGCTTGACTTATTTCACTTGGCAGAATCCCCTCCAGTCCCATCCACGTGGGTGTAAATAGTAGGTATTCATCCTTCAGTATAGGTTTTGGAGCTCGGTGACCATGCATCACAAAGAAATATCTGCTGATTGTGTATCAGTAGGGCCATAAGGCTTTGTTCTTAATCCTCAAAGGCTAGATATGGGAGAATCAAATCATGGGTCCATCTTAATGCTTCTTCCTTTTTATTTCAAGTAGTCTTTATGTACTTGAAGATACATTTAAAGTTAGATGAGACACTAGGATGATTTTGTATTTTTCATCATCTTAAATCATATTCCGATTTTGCACAGATATATGCAACAGGGCCTGTGGCTAGTGCTCTTCAAAACCAAACAAACGAAACAAAAACTACCAGTCCAAGAGATAAAGATTCCCATTTTTCCATAATTAATTTCTAACTAACCTTAAGCCCATCAGGTGTTGATCTAGTTTTTACCACAGCAGGATGTTGCAACCTGGATTGACTTGGATTTTCTGAGGGGTTCTCGTGCCCAACACCAGCTTTATTTGTAGTTCCAGCTGATCACACAGTTGGGTCAGCTTGTTTGTCCTGCTGTATCTCTATAAATGAAGCGTTTCCAGAAAATGGGCAGCCAGGCCCTTCCTTTCTTGTTCTGAGCTTCTAACACCTTCTGTTCGAACTGCTGGGTGAACAGACCAGTCCCTATTCACAGCACAAGAGCTCCATGTGTTACCTCACCTTAAAAAGTAACCAAAGAAAACTTCCAAGATCTTAAATAGGCAGCCCTTGTATTTAGCGTCTTGAGAAAGGAAAGAGCTATTATAAGGAAGTAGGATGCCAGCCTTTTTCCTGCAGAGTTTCGCTCATTCCTGAAGAGCGGTCCGGCAGAGGGACTGTGGTTCTCAGTTAACAGGACGTTTGCTCTGTGATCTCTGAGAGGTAATGTGGGCTCTGGTCTGGAGTGAGAAGTGGACAGAGATGGACGCCTGATTCCAGAAATACTTTTCACAAGGGTGGCATCTTCAGAATTTGTCTCACCTGCTGGGTCACAGACTCTAGCTCTGCTTTGTCGAAATTGATCATACTTCTAGTCCCCAGAACCTGGGGTGTTTAGGGAAGTGTTCAGAGAATGTGGTGCTGTTTTATAGGAAGCAATAAACGTAAAAGGTATATTTCATTACTTGCCCTAGAAAGTACCTTTTGGGTATAGATAAGTATCCATAATTAATTCCTGAAACTACCATTGGCTGATGGCATTTGTATCTTTTTCTCTCCTCAAATAGTATATGGTGATAAAGGTTTCATATCATGGTACACAAAGTCCTTCCTTATCTAGATCTCAGTCTTGGGAACTTTGAAATCTGAGATACAGATAGAGTCAGAAGAAACCGCCAAAACCTGTTTGGTAGTACAGAAGCAGGCCCAAGGTGCCAAGCATGCTGAAAGAGTTACAAGACCTAAAGATGTGGAGATATGCAGTGGCAGCTCCTTTCCTATGTGGGAGCAGTGAGTGGCTCAGGATAACTCTAGAAGCCTAGCCTTTTCCTGAGACACTCACAAGTACGGGAGAAGCAACAGGAGATGGAGAGCAGAATGGAAACCTCACTCGCAGCAGTAGTGGGGGGCAGTGGGAGTAATCGAAGACAGAAAGGTGGGGATTTACATTCTGGGCAACAAGTAGAGAGAAAAGCCAATGGTGCAAATGGTGTTAGGTGGGAGAAGGTGGGGATCACGGAAATGATGGACAGTGCAACGGGGTGGGTCCCAGCAGGTCCTGGGACAGCAGAGAAGGCAGTAGGTGGGGAAACAATGTTTGTAGTAAATCTGAACTTTAGTACCATAGTACTCGGCTGCCTTACTTAAAGATGGGAGGGGCACCTGGGTGACGGAATTGGTTAAGCAATTAGGCGTCCAGTTGGTTTTGTCTTAGGTCATGATCTCGGGGTTGTGGGATGGAGTCCCATGTATCGGGCTCCACGCTCAGTGGAGAGCACTCCTCCCGCTCTTCCTCTCCGTCTGTCTCTCCCCTGCCCCCTCCCTTGCTCCCTCTCTCTATCTAAAAAAGGAATAAATAAAACCTTTAAAAATATATTTAAAAAACAAAGGATGGGAATTAGCCATAATGTCTTTGCATTCTATCCATGACAGTTGGAAGTATGAGTAGGTGTTTGTTGAATGGGTATATGCATGCATACGCCATTTTTACCCTGCGTGTGTGCATGGGTGGGTGTTCTTACGTGAATATGTGCAGAAAGAACACTTTGAAGCATGTGCAAAGCTGAAGGCACACCTGTTCCGTCCTAGGTCTTGTAGCTGATGGACTTTTCTATCCAGGATGATTGAGGATTAGTGAGGTTGAGCGAAGGTTGGATTCCAGAGCCAGTGTAACAGGGGCTCTAAAGTCAAGTACCTGGAGTGACTACCTGGTCAAGGGCAGAGCATGGTGAGATAGCACGTGAAAACCAGCCTCTGGAAGGCACATCTGCAGTCAGCATAGGCAGGGGCAGAAGAAGAAGCAAGATCAGACAGACGCTGGGAATTGTGCCCGACAGGTCTGCAGAAGCTCAGCAGTCCCGTGGGTCTCCAGGAGAGCCTCTGTCCTCAGGTGCCCACACCCGCCAGTGCCAGCAAGCACAGGTGGCCGAGGTGGAGGGCTCCTGGCAGCCAGGGATGGTAGCGATCTCTTTTCAGACAATGAAGGGCAAACAGTACATTTTAGAAATTTTCCAGCAGCCAGGGCACCTGGGTCGCTCAGTCGGCTAGACATCTGCCTTTGGCTCAGGTCATGCTGATCTCAGGGACCTGGGATTGAGCTCTGAGTCGGGCCCCCTGCTCAGCTGGAAGTCTGCTTCTCCCTCTCCCTCTGCCCCTTCCCTGCTCCTGCTCGCTCGCTTGTTCTCTCCCAAATAAATAAATAAAATCTTCAAAAAGAAATTTTTTCCAGTGACTACTGAAAAATTTAAATTCTAAAATGTTTGAAAGCACTCTGGTAAACTCCAGAATGATTCATTCCCCTAAATATTCCAAACGGTCATTGTTCTTTGCATCTGAAAAATATTTTCTATTTTCCAAAGTATCTCTGTGGACATTATTCCTTGGGATTTCTCTAGCATTGCTCTGAGATGGAGAGGGGGGTGTGTGTGTGTGTGTATTTCATTCATCTCCATTTTACAGACTAAACAAACTGTCTAAAGTCATCCAGCTAGTGGCAGAGGGAGAGGATCCACGTATCCTGAGTCCTAGCTCTCTCCGTGACATTGTAGTACAGTCTTTAGTTGCCTTTACGTGTGGTTGATGATGGCCCCATATAACTGAGCCATGAGTAAAGCCCACAGAGAGCTGCAGTCTGTTCCTCTGTGCTTTCACAGGACTGCCTCTCCACTAACAGATCAGCTTCTCGTCCTCTCCATTGGTCGGTATTCCATGTAGGCAGTTTTGGTGTTTAGTCTTAAAATAAAAGAAAATAAACTTGGCTTTGGTTTGGTTTTCCCTCTCCTTAAACAGCAGTTCTGAAACCTCGCCTCAAGATTTTAGTTCTGCGATTCTGAGTATCATTGTAGACCCATTCGTGGCTCCTGCCCTTCTTTGTCAGGAGTCAGAGTGAGATTCTGACTTCCCTTGAATTACTGGTGACAGAGAACAAAGAGTAGCAAAGACACTGTTAAGAAAACAAGGAGAAGAAAGCTTGGAAATCTGAGGAGATGCCTGGAGGTTGATGAACCAGAAAATCGTTCCTTAATTCTGGAATGAGCAGTGCCAACAATCTATATATATATGTCTATGAATGATTTATACAACCTGGTTTTCTGCAAGATCGTTAACAATCCCAGAGCAAGAATAAAAGGGGAAGGGAAAGGAATTTAGCTCAGTGTCTTTGCAAGCACATCCTGACGGTGTTCATCCGTGGGACGCCCTGCAGTGGTGAGCGGAGAATGGTGCCTGTTACATAGGCTATAAGGCTTGGGTTGTTTGAGTGCGGAGCCTGCTGGGAGAGGTGACTTAATGCTTCTTAGCACTGACCAAAAGGGAGTGACTTGCTCAGAGGCTCTGAGGATGACCTCATCCCGTTACATTTCAAGGCAGCAGTGCTTGCGAGAGCCAGGCCGCGATTCCCCAGCGATTGTCCCCTTTCACATCTCATTCATAATTGAAGTGAGCGAGGATCATATTTGCCCATTATAGGAGGTGGTTACCTCAGACCTCCAGTGGCATACCAGAGCTCTCAGATTATTGCAATTTAACAACTATAACCTAGGTCCCTAGCAAGATCTAGGTTAGCCTGAGACGTGCATGGAGGTTCTAGAAGGGAGACGAGTGCTCAAGTCCCAATCCAGAGAATGAGTGGAAGAAACGTTGCTACCTTCTAACTGGAGACAGTGTCGGAAAAGTTTCTGAACCCACCTGGTCACACTTGACTCTGACGCAGTGCTTACTCTTGGGTTTCCATATCCCTATGTGTTTTCTGGGTCTCTTCTGAAAGGGACAAAGCATTTCAAGGCAGAGCTGTTGGGACAGTGGTCTCCTTTAGTGACACCATTGGGACAGTGGTCTCCTTTAGTGACACTGTTGGGACAGCGGTCTCCTTTACTGCATCTTGATGAAGTAGGCCTGTTTAAGTATCTTTTAAATTCCCCAGGTTTTATTATCATTTTTTAAATCCCCTTATTATTCATACAGGTGGTTCCAGAAAAGAAATCACCGAGCACTGGGAATGGCTGGAGCAGAATCTACTGCAGACCCTCTCCATCTTTGAAAACGAGAATGATATCACCACATTTGTGAGAGGAAAAATACAGGTAGTGGGCTGTTTGTTTTGTTTTTAAAGCTTTATTTATTTATTTATTTGACAGACAGAGATCACAAGTAGGCAGAGAGGTAGGCAAAGAGAGAGGAGGAAGCAGGCTCCTCGCTGAGCAGAGAGCCCGATGTGGGGCTCGATCCCAGGACCCTGGGATCATGACCTGAGCCAAAGGCAGACGTTCAACCAATGGAGTCTCCCAGGCACCCTGTGTCCCAGATTCATCTTGTACTTTCTCTGTCCCCGTCCTGGAATCAGCCCTTTGTTTCCATTTGCTTTCAGTTTGAGGCCCTTTCTTCTAACATTGTTAATTTATGTTAGTTTAATATTTTTTGCAGGTAGAAAATATTAGCATGCTTCCAAAAGTTTAAATTTCCCAAGCTTCCAAAAGTTTAAATTACTCTTTCCTACATTCTTGCTACCTTGTTCTCCCCAACCCTTGTAGTTAACTAACGTCCTTGTTATATGGTCTATCCATCCTTCCTGTGTTTCTTTTTGTGAAAAGAGGCAGTTGTATGTATTTTTCCTATTTCTTTTTTAATCTTACACATAAGCCTTCATGTATATATTCTCCTCTGCATTTGCTCTTTTCACTCAGTAACTCTTGGGTAACACTTTGTATCAGTTCATAGAGAGTATCCACATGTTGTTTGTTTTTATTTTTTTTATTTTTTTACAATTTTAAAATTTATTTCCTTATTTGATAGATGGAGATCACAAGTGGGCAGAGAGGCAGGCAGGGGTGGCGGGTAGCAGGCTCCCCGCTGAGCAGAGAGCCCAATGTGGGGCTCGATCCCAGGACCCTGAGATCATGACCTGAGCCAAAGGCAGAGGCTTAACCCACTGAGCCTCCCAGGTGCCCCTGCTGTTTGTTTTTTTAAAAAAACATTTTAATAGTTTTGTTTTTATTTTGAAATATTAACTTTTAGTTTTACAGGAGAACTGTAAAGATAGGACAGAGAATTCCCATAGACCCACCACTTAGCTCTCATTAATATTAGCATCTTCTATAACCATAGCATATTTATCGAAACTAAGAAATGAACAGTAATGCAATATCGTTTAACTACAGGGGCACCTGGGGGGACTCAGTCGGTTAAACATCTGACTCTTGGTTTTGGTTCAGGTGACGATCTCCAGACTGTGAGATCAAGCCCCTGATCAGGCTATGCACTCAGTGTAGAGTCTGCTTAAGATTCTCTCCCTCTTCCTCAGCTCCTCCCCTTGCTCACCCCCTCATGGTGCATGCATGCACTCTCTCTCTCAAATAAATAGATCTTTAGAAAGGAAATATTGTTTACTACAGACTTTATTTGGATTTTACCAGTTTTTCAACTTCATGTCCTTTTTATTCCATGATCCAACCCAGGATCCCACATTACATTCAGTGCCTGATTCATCTGAATAGGTGAATATTATGTGTGTATGTACTGTAAAGAATTCAGCACTCGGGACGCCTGGGTGGCTCAGTTGGTTAAGCAGCTGCCTTCGGCTCAGGTCATGATCCCAGCGTCCTGGGATCGAGTCCCACATCAGGCTCCTTGCTCGGCAGGGAGCCTGCTTCTCCCTCTGCCTCTGCCTGCCACTCTGCCTGTGCCCATTCGCTCTCTCTCCCTCTCTCTCTGACAAATAAATAAATAAAATATTAAAAAAAAAAAAAAGAATTCAGCACTCTTCTACACTTGGACATTTAAGTAGTTCCCAATATTTTGCAATTATAAATAATTATATATATATATTTACACACACAAACATATAGTATATGCATGAATTATAATTCACACATATAATAATATACATGGATATGTGTGTGTGTATATACATATACATTTGTGTGTGTGTTTGTTTCGTAGGAATCTGTCTTTAAGATAAACTGTTAGCAGTGAGATTGCCAGATCTAGGGGTAAATGCATGTGTCATTTTGCTTAATATTGCCAAATCCCCCCCCACACACACACACAGAAATTGTACTATTTTACATTCCCACTGGCATATATGGGAATGCCTGTTTTCCTACAACTTCACCAAAAAAGTAGATTATCAGGCTTTTGAGTTTTTGCCAATCTGATGGGGGGAAATATTTTAGTGTTAGTTTAATTTGCATTTATCTCACTTATGAGTGAAGTTGACTATCTTTTTAAATCCTTAATGGGCCATTTTTATATCCCTGTAGAATGTCTGCTCATGTCTTTCACCTATTTTTCTATGGGATTTTGGTCTTCTTTTTCTTTAATTTTTAAGTTATTTTATATAAAGGCCATTAGCCTTTTAAAAAAAACAGATTTTATTTATTTGAGAGAGAGCGTGAGAGGAGAGAAGGTCAGAGGGAGAAGCAGACTCCCCGCAGAGCTGGGAGCCCAATCCGGGGACCCTGGGATCATGACCTGAGCTGAAGGCAGTAGCTTAACCAATGGAGCCAGCCGCGAGCCCCAGCCACTAGCCTCTTGTTGGTTATATATATCACAGATATTTTCCCTAAGTTGTCATTTGCCCTTTGACTTTGCTCATGATAATTTTTGCCATGGAACATGTAAATGTTTTATTTAGTCAAAATTAGAAATTCTTTCCAGATTTTTAGTCATTGTTAGAAAGCCTTTCTTTATACCTGGATTAAGGGAGAATTCTAGGAAGTGACTTGATAGTTCGTCTCTCATTAAAATTATACAGGATGGCCAATTTCTACCTGATTTCTTCTCTTTCACTAAATTTTTATACGAACTAGTAGTAGTTTTGAAGATTTTATTTATTTATTTGACAGACAGATCACAAGTAGGCAGAGAGGCAGGCAGAGAGAGCGAGGAAGCAGGCTCCCCGCTGAGCAGAGAGCCCGATGTGGGGCTCAATCCCAGGACCCTGAGATCATGACTTGAGCCGAAGGCAGAGGCTTTAACCCACTGAGCCACCCAGGCGCCCCTCAAGTAGTAGTTTTATAATCAGAAGAAAAAGTGGAATATCATTGCTTTTTAGGGTCTGATATTTTTGAGGGAATGAAGTGAATTTTAACTGGACCGCATAAAATTAGGGAGGGTTGAACAGGACAAAAGCACATGTAACATATCACCCTCTTCCTCTCCCCCACCCTTTGCCTCTCAAGATGGATATTTTTCACTGCTTCAAGATGGCTGATCTCAGTTTCCACTCCATGGTCATGATTAACGAAACTAGACAGGTAGTGGAGAGGGTGAAAATGGGAGCAGGGAAGATGCTGGAAAGGATCAGTTTGAAGCTGGGAGGAGGTAGGAGTTTCCAAACAAAAAAGTATTCTCGAATACCTGAGAGTTGTTTTATTGATAAAACCCTTCTGATTTTTATAACTTCTTCATTTCATTTCTGAGTCACATGTCTGAATTTCTGGGAAGTAATGGAAACAGAGAGACTGTGAGGTTCCTCATCTGGCCATGTCGCAGGGGACAGCTGACTGGTGTGGGGATGGTCGTCAGGCCTCTTCCCTGTGCAGGAAGCACTTTTGAGGTTCTCAGGTCTTGCTAGTCCTCCCTCAGATGGTACATCTTTGGATAATAGATACAAATTACTTAGAAGTGACAATAGCCAGGAGGAAAACAAAAACAAACACACAAAAAAACCAGAAAATAAAACAAAGACCAATTATGTCAAATAGCCGTTCTTCTCACTGTTTTTATTACACCAAAAATGTCACATTTAATTCCCCTGAAACCAATTATGGGAAGGAATTGCTATTAATGCAATTATGTGTGAAAGAATGTCATTCATGTGCAAATGAATGCTTTAAGCATTCCCAGTTGTCCAATCATGAAGGGAACCAACAAATGTATTTGTTTCGAGATTTAATTAACTTTTATAAATTATAAATGTAATAATTAACTGCAGAGGCAACCATAACTCAAACCCATAGATAACACTTTGTGTATTTATTTCTAGATTTCTGGAGGGCATTTTATCGTAATAGTCTTACTGTGCATATAATTTTATATCATGTCTTTGTCTCCTTGACTGGTATTATTACATAATTTTTCGTTGTTATTTTAATAATGTAATATCATCCCACTATTGACCATACCATTCCTCTCTTTCTAGAATTCTCCTTAGATTCTAGACCAGTTGGGGTGGGCACAAACAGTAATACTATACTGAACACTTGTTCATATAAGTTCCTCTGGAGTTTTTGTATCATTCCTTTGGGATAGATCACAGATTATAAAAAGTTGATTATTAAGTTTACACCTTTTTAGTGGCCCTTAGTAGAGATTGTCAGTATATTAGAATCCCTGCCATTACATCACTGTTCACTTTTCAGCATTCTGGTTGTTTAAATAGTTTCCCAGATTTAATAGGTAAAAGTTGGGCTCTTACTGTTTGAATTTTCTGTCTTTGATTATGAGGTTGAACATTTTTTCATGTTCACTAAGTTAATTTTCCTTTTTGTGAATTCCATGTCACTGTCCTTTGTGTATTTGAATTTGTATCAGACATCTCAAATATTTGGATTGTAGTGATTTTTCAAAGTTATGTGGAGCTGTTGCCTGGAATCAGGATAACCTGTTTTATATGACGTAGTACCTATAGAACGTAAAAGAGGGAGATGTTCCATCCTTTTGCTCCATCAGCCGGTCCACTTGTCTACAAAAATTATAAGCAAACTAGGGAGAGGTTCTGCCTTCTGGATCGTCTCTCTTCTTAAAGGTGGAGAAGTTAGAAAGTGAACCTTAGGGGACTGTTACCTTTACTGTTGAAGTTAGTTGGCAAGGCCCAGCCTATTGATATTATATACTAGGCCTTGGAGTGTTCCAGTGTTGTATCTCAGTTCTACAGCCTCATAAATTCTCTCATATTAGAGACATCTTGTTTTTTAAATTTAGATGAACATTCTAGAAGCCTGGTATTTAATAGATCTTGTATAATGCAGTTTGAATGTTTTTCCACTCAAAACATGGCTATCATTTGGTTTGTTATACATCACTCCCTTCTAATGCTCTTATTCTGACTTCAGGTCAGAGCCCTGCTAAGTGGTCCAGGGGAACAGGTATTAGCCCACCTGAGGGTATCCAGACTTACTCTAAGTTGATTGGTTATTGGGGTTGCCTAGAAACCCAACTGCTACTACTTATTAGTGGTTTCCGACTCAGTCACTTTTATTTATTCACTTATTTCATATATATATAATTCATATATTATATATATGACATATATAATATATATGTATTTTAAATACCCCTCTAAAGGCATTGATATTTTGAAATGTCACAAGGGCTGTAGGTATATTTGCCAACTGGGAAAGGTTTGTACATCCTTCTTCTGAAGTGGCTTCTTCTGCCCACCCAGAAGTCCAGAAGTCCAGTGCCCTCGTGCCACCTCATGGTTGTCTGAAGTTCCCTAACGCAGCAGGCTCCCAAAGCCTGCTCATCCCCGGATTAGCCTCGGTTCCAAGTGGATCTCCCCTGGTTTCCGTGAAAGCCGACCCTCTCTGTTCTCTTAATGAAGTAGTAATCTTGAGAAAAGCAGAAACTGACCTTTGGGCTGACTTTATCATGATGAGCTAGGAAAAGCGGTAGAATTTGCAAAATCTTTATATCTCCTCATTTGTAGACCAAGACTATGGGCTTCATTCTAAGTGAACTTCTTAAAATGAGTAACACCCATATCAGATAATCAAATCAATATTGTTATTTGAAGATCTTTTAGTACACAAGTGCTTCCCAGTAATGGGCTTAGAATTGGGGGGCTGCCTTTGAAAAATAATTCATCAATTAAAAAAAATTCTAGCATGAGTAATTTTTTTTCCAGTATTTACAGCATGCAGAAAAAAAGCAGCCCTGGTCTTGTTAATACTCGTCATGTGCCTCATTTTCTCCTTGCTCCAGGGCATCATTGCAGAGTATAACAAGATCAATGATGTGAAGGAAGATGATGACACGGAGAAGTTCAAAGAAGCCATTGTGAAATTCCACAGACTGTTCGGGATGCCCGAGGAAGAGAAGCTCGTCAACTATTACTCTTGCAGCTACTGGAAGGGGAAGGTCCCCCGCCAGGGCTGGATGTACCTCAGTATTAACCACCTTTGCTTTTATTCTTTCCTTATGGGAAGGGAAGGTAAGCTGTCTAGAATGTCAGAGGGAAGCTTGGGAAAGTCTGCTGAGGTATTGCCCCAAACTTATAAACCACATCAGAATGCCACAATTAGATCTCTAGTGATGACTCAGTCTACACTGTGTAACAAGTGAAGTCAATTATTCTCATTATTTTTTAAAAAAAGGTTATTAAATAATAGAGAGTCCCCAAAGCTGTAATAAACATTATTGACATGGACTTCAGTCCATAATAAGGATGATTTCAGAATTTATGGAGTCTGAATTTGTCTCTCAAAGAAACGAAACAGTAATAAATATGGCGCATGAAAACTCAGAGGAGTTCATCGAGATTGAGGGCTGGGTGGTGAGACTGAAGGATCCTTTGGGGATTTTAAGGAGCCAGGTGCTGATCAGCTTGTTCCCTTTGCTCAGCCAAGCTGGTGATCCGGTGGGTGGACATCACACAGCTTGAGAAGAACGCCACGCTGCTCCTACCTGATGTGATCAAAGTGAGCACGAGGTCCAGTGAACATTTCTTCTCTGTCTTTCTCAACATCAATGAGACCTTCAAGTTAATGGAGCAGCTCGCCAACATAGCCATGAGGCAACTCTTAGACAATGAGGGATTTGAACAGGACAGATCCCTGCCCAAACTGAAAAAGAAGTCTCCTAAAAAAGTGTCAGCCCTGAAACGGTAGGTGACAGAGACAAAGTCTTACACACTTCAGAAACAAGAGACCCTTACAGTCTTCTGAGAAATGTAACCTTTTCTGAACCACTTCAAGAGGTCTGAACAGTTTTCTAGGTATAGATGCAGAACTGAAAAAAACTGTCTGAAGCACTCAAAGGTCAATGAGTGAAGCAGACACAGCCAGCTCTGACACAAAGTGACGGGAACTCTTCTGGTCCTAGGGGCGGGGGGCCTATGGGCAGGGTGCTGGGGGGAGATGGGGCAGGGTGGTGGGTAAAACCCTCACAGGATGCTGCTTAGAGTGGTCTCTGCAGAGGTAGTAGAAGTCAACCATACAGATTCAGTCAGATGGATATTTCAGGCAGAGGGAATAACACAATGCAGGAATCACAGGGGAAAAGCACAGAGGAGATTAAGTCCATCAGTGTCTGGAAAGTGGGGAGGCATGTGATGAGAAGAGGCTGCAGAAAAGCCTGGAAGTCTGGATGTGGGAGTGGAGCTAGAGAGAGGGCGAAGGGAAAGTTGAGGCTCTCAAGTGGGAGTGTATGCATGGAATTGTCCAGAACCGAGATGGGGAGTGAGGGAGGGAGAGAGCATGTACGAGGGCTATGCCATAGCGTAGATGGAACTGGAAATCCCTGGCGTACAGCTGGTACTGGAACCTGACAGGAAGTCACTGCGCTGAAGATGTCTGCTGCTCTGAGGCGTGTTTCAGTGGAGTGGCTGAGGGCCACCTCACTGTTACTGCAGTGGATAGAATCACAAATGAAAGGCAAGGAACGGGAATTAGGCAAGTGTAGACTGCTCTTTCAAGAGATGCAGTGGTAAAGGAGGAGGGAATGCTCTTCTTAGAATGCAGAAGATTTGAATATAGGATAGAAGGGGAAGGGCTTGTGGTGAAGGTAGGTGCAGGGAGGGAGGGGCACAGAGCTAAAGCTATAAGAAAACCAGTCATTTTGGAAGTGACGTCCAATGGGGCGTGGAGAAAACTGTGCTCATATCTCTCCCTCTGCAATGGAAAGGAAGTAAGAGCAGGTGAGGATGGAAGCAAATTGGCGGTAAAAGGGAGGGCACGGGGGCGGGGTGGGGGGAGCCGGTGCTGTTCTGGGAAGCCAGAGACTCTACCACCGACCGGCTGAGGTGGCATCGAAGCCCTGAGAGGCTTGAACAACTGACGATAAACAGAAAAAGGAGAGAAAAACCGAGCTGAGGTTGGAAACGCAAAGTGGGCAAGAGGTGGATTGTTCCTGTGTTTCAGGCAATTTTGTTGTCTTTTTAGGGCAGACCGTGATAGCCAGGAGATTCATGAGACTTGTTTGCACTCTACTTAGGTCTTTCTTAAGAGTTAAGGCCCCAAAAGTGGCTCTGGAGAAGTGTGAATGTAATAATCTCTTTAAAAGTGACCGCATTCCTTTAGAAGAAGAGTGGATTTCCTATCCAGGCCTAGTGTGCCTCAGATGTCTTCAACATTTACAGATACTGATTGTAAAATGACTGCCCAAGGGACCCAAATAGATTAAAATCATTCTATTGTGCTTCTGGGTCATAGGTTGGGGTTAGCTCCAGTAGAAAGCCAGGAAGGTGGGGATGAGTGACAGGGTGGAGGAGCGGAGAGGTGGGCTGGGAGACCTCCCTGCTGCCTCCTTCAGACGCCACTCAAACGTTTCTCTCGTGCGACGTGATGCTGTTCTTGCCTTCCAGCGATCTTGATGCCAGGGCGAAGAGTGAGAGGTACCGTGCACTCTTCCGGCTGCCCAAAGATGAAAAACTAGACGGCCACACAGACTGCACCCTCTGGACTCCATTCAATAAGATGCACATTTTGGGGCAGATGTTTGTGTCCACAAATTATATCTGCTTCACCAGCAAGGGGGAGAACGTGTGTAGCCTCATCATCCCACTCCGTGAGGTGGGTGTTGGGTGAAAGTGGATCTCCTAAGTGTTTCATTGTAATACTTTTCTGTGTGAACCACAGATGTTTTTACCAGCATTCTGTTGTTGTTTTTTAACCATAGGTGGATGTTTATAATTCTTTGGTGGCCTTGGGCGCTCCCTTTTGTGTGTTGTCATTGCTGTTGGTGAGCTGGAAGAGCTTTTCTTCCTAGAAAAGGCGCCTAGAGTTTTGGGGGTTTTTTAAAGATTTTATTTCTTTATTTGAGAGAGAGGGAGAGCGAAAGAGGGAACATCAGCAGTGGGGAGGGGCAGGGCAAGAGGGAGAAGCAGACTCCCCACTGAGCGGGGAGCCCGATGCGGGACTCTATCCCAGGACCTGGGATCATGAGCTGAGCCAAAGGCAGATGCTTAACCAACTGAGCCACCCAAGCACCTCCAGCCTCGAGTTTTAAAATGGAGGTTTTACTATTATTCAGGTGTGGTGATGAGCCAACACATCAGGAGGTGGCTGCCACTGAAAAGAGCTTGTTGTACTCACCATCTCTCTGGGACAGGTCGTGGGGACCCACTGGGGAAGCACCACGGTTGGTCCATAGGCAAAGGGAGTCACAAAATGGGGGCAGGGGCCTTTACTGTGATTTCTATGGGAAGAAACAGGTGAGGCAGGGTAAGCAGGTTTAGAATGGGCTGGCTGGGCTTAGAATTCAGCAGGCTCTGGGGCATAGGGGCTGTTCCTAGCTATCTGAGATCTGCCCTCACCCCTGGGGTGACTAGAGCAAGGTTCGTTGACCCTGACTGTGAGAGCTGGATTAAAGGCGGTGGAGGCAGTGTGGTGGGCTCTGCACCACTTGGTTTGCATAGGAATGTCATGCTCCCGGGTGAGTCCTTTATTATCTCTCAGAGTTGGCTAACTTTGGGAAGGTGGCCCTGCCAGGGTCCGCAAGGCCAGGGTGTCAAAGCCTCAAATACAAAAATGAGGAAATGTAGTTATTACACCTGCTCACAGCCAGAGAGCAGTTTGGTCCCAAGGGAACAGTCTAGATTGTGAATCAGAAAGTGTTCACTCCGGTCTGCCAGTTACCAGCAAGAGAACAGAGGGGCTGCTGGCCATAGAGACAGGCTCCTGAGCCCGACCTGCATTTTCTGAATCTCTGCAAATTCTGGAATATGTATTAATAAAGTTCCAGGCCCATCCTCCTGCACAATGAAGACATTGTACATTCTTACTCTCTCCACATTCTTACTGTTTCTGGGGAGGAGGTGGCTTCTGTCCTATCTCCACGGTGCTAGGTCATTCTGGGACTTACACGGAGACCTTGCCTTAAGGTTCGGAGTTGAGAAGGAACTCCAGGTTAAGCTGCTGGGGGCTAGAAGTCCTATAGTTTCTAGTCCTGGAGACCACTTTAACCTGCCCTGGTCCTTTTCTAAAAGTGAAGGGTGGTTAGAAACTTTGGTCATTGAATTAAGATTGACCCTTTGTTAAGATTCCCTAGAGTAAGGAATTCAAGTATCCCTCTGCCTTCTTTTCTGTTTTAGAGAGAACATTTATATAAATAGATTTTTTAATTTTCTTGTTGTTGTTGTTGTTTTCTTTTGTTTAAAGAATAATTCACCATTACCACAGAAAATTTGTGAGAGTAGACAAATCAAAGAAAAATAAAATACATCCCTAGTCCCACCAGTCAGATAGCCCGTTATTCAGCTGTACAGCTTTCCCAGGCTTTTTCTATACTTGGCTGTGTATATGTCATTTATACTGTTTAGCTATAAAACATAGGGAATTTTTATTTTTTGCTTATTTCCTCCAACACTGAGTGTATATTAAACTTTCCCCTGTATTAGTCAATGCTCTTTGACAGTACTGTTTTTAATGACTGCCTCTTATTCCATTAACTGGATCCATAAAATTTATTTTAGTTACCTGTGGTTGGACCTGTGCATTGTTTTTAGTTTTCTTCCAATTATATGTATGATTTTTGCTTCAAATATGAATTATAAGCTCCTAGAAGCTGAATGGGTAAGTCAAAAAGAATACAAAACATTAGGCAGCTGACAAATCTGGTTCTACTTCTTCTAAGATGAACTAACTCATATTATGACATTGTTTGAGGAGATACGTTGCGGGGGGGGGTGAGTTCTGAGGCGGATAATTTGGCAAGTACCTACATTTGGCTCTGGAATGGATTTCATAACTTTTGCCAGCAAATGGACCTTCTTTGCCATAGACTGTTACCAAACTTAATTTTCTCCATTTCTAGTTTTCTTCCATCACGTATGACCCAAAAGCAAGTTATCTGCAACAGCTAGGGCTACTCATTCCAGGATGAAGGCTCTGCACTTGTGGATCCATCGAGTTATCACTGTTGATCTGAAGGGAGATAAGGAGTGGGGAGGGGTCAGGATGTCTGCTGTCCCCTCTCCCGTTTACCATCTCCCGCTGGTGCTCTTCACCTTTCAGTGCCGGATCCAGTATGATAGTGAAAGTTCAGGGCAACTGGCAGAATGAGGGTTGATATTCTCAGCCCGTCTTGGGCTTGCTTGTTTTCCCTAACAGCTGGTAGAGCAGAGATCATTTGGTCGTATTTCAGGGTAAATCAGAGGAGGAAAAATAGTGGAAGTAGTAGCATTGAGAAATAAAGCATGTTATGGTTGGTGGGTGCAACTTTAAAGAAGGCAGCAGTGCGCTTCCTTTAACCAGATGGATCTCCAAGATGAATGAGGACAGATTCCCTAATCCCAACTAATGGAAGAAGCAAAGGACTCAGTGTACCTTTTACAACCTTTATGTTACCTTAATGACAGAAAAGCGAGGGTATGGGCCCCCTTCCTCTCCCCTCTCCCCTCCCCCCAACTCAGGGTCTGTCTGAGCAGAGAGGCATCTCTCTGTGAACTGGGTACCTTTTAGACCCAAGTTAAGCTGATTGATGAGCAGCAGCCTCCAAGGGAACATCCTACTTGAAATGGCTACTTTAGGGTGATATAAACTAGGAATTGTTGTTTCATTTAATTTTTTATAACTAAGCTAGAATATTGACTGGAGATTGTTAATGTATATCCTGCAGATAGACTTAAGGTAGATCAAATAGACACAGAATCATGTTACTACAGATCTTGAAGAAATTCCTGAGGTAACAAAGCAGGGAGATAAAGTGAACCGATCAGGTTCTTCATTAGGTAGAGCTTCCAGATTTTTTCTAAAAATCATAAATTACTTTGCAGATATTACATATGAAATATCAAGCTTTGGCTAAATATTTTGTAGTGCATATGAGCATTCATGTTTTATATAGGAGCTCTCGAGTGGTTTCTGTATTTGTGATCTAGCTAAAGGACTTTCCACTTTGACCTCATCAAGATCCACGTGGCTATCTGGGTTTTAGGTGTGGAACTTGAGCCTTTAGTTCCCTTGGCATTTGTCATTTGGTCTGAGACATCTGGTGACTAAAAGAATAAAAAAAAATTGTTGTAAAAAAAAGGAGTTTTCATAGGTCTTTTAAAAATAGGTATTTAGCATGTTTTAAGTGCCATGGGGAAATTCATGATAAATTTTTTTGCCATTTCTCCAGCTTTTGCATTAGGAAAAAAAGCCACTTTTATGTACAATCCAAGTACCCCAATAAATTCCTTTAAAAGTATATAAATATTGGGGCACCTGGATGGCTCAGTTGGTTAAGTGTCCGAGTCTTGGTTTCAGCTCAAGTCATGGTCTTGGGGTCGTGGGATCAAGCCCCATGTAAGGCTCTATGCTTAGCGCAGAGTCTCCTTCAGACTGTCTCTCCCTCTCCCTCCCACTCACTCTCTCTCTTTCAAATAAGATCTCTCTTAAAAGATTATGTGTGTGTGTATATATATATATATATACATATACATATATATATATATATATGGCTATATGTATTGATAAAATCCAAGAGTAGACATCAGATCCTATAGTTTTCCCTCTGTGGATCCCAGTTGTCCCCATTTTACACCTGGGGCCACTCAACTTTTTGGGCAACTCCAACAGGTTTCTTGCTTTGAAGGGGAAAAGGATTTTAAAATTCTGCTTTGGAGAAAATGTATTTCACATGAAAATGTTGATGAAGTAAAGTTGAACCTGTCCAGACTGCTTACAGGTGGAAATGAAAAGGGGAAGAGAAACTGAACTTCAAGGATATAGTCAGAGCTGCTGCAAGTAAACCATTTATCCAGGGCTGGCCTTGAGATTTTTTTTTCCTACTGTAGTAAAGAAAAATATTTTTATGCATTTATTCTGGTTTCTAGTTGATGAAAATCCTGTTCTAAAGCCCCAACTGCATGTCTTCAGTTCAGAGCTAGAACAAACGTGCTTCTTTCTTGCTCATTTCCTCATGTGGTCGATTTACTTCACCACACGCATGCGCACACTCGCGTGCACGGTCTGCCAGCGCCGGTGGGGGTGGGAATAAGCTGTTTACCTCCTGTCTGTTCCGAATCAAGCCTTTAAAATGTTCTTGTGGTAGGAGGAGAGGGTTGCAAAGCCCTGGAGTTCGAAGGAGATGTTTGAAAGATGGGTGAGGTTTTGAAAACCATCCCAACATGAAGCTTGGCAAAAAGGCACAAGTGTCATGGGTTGTTTCTCTTAGGTATGACGGTGCAGCGAGGGGTCCTCTCCCTTAGGACTCCTGCAATTTTGATGAAAATCAGGGAGTTTCTTCACAAGGAGTTTTCTAAACCTTAGCCCTGTTGACTTGATGGGCCAGACTCTGTTGGGGGTCAGCTGTTCTGTGCACTACAGGCTGGCCAGCGACATCCCTGGCCTCCACTTACTAGATGCTACTGGTCCCCTCCACTTCTGACAACCAGAAACACCTCTAGATGTTGCCAGATGTCTTTGGGGGAACAAAATTCCTCCCGAGGTAGAATTGCTGATTTAGAAAGACCAGCACGATAATTCCAGCTTCTGATATGAACTCCAATTTGAGTTGTTAGGAGCGGTTTTATTTTATTGGAACAGAGGCAGAGAATCTCATTTTTGCCTCAGTAAGATGGGGTGGTTCCTACGGAACGTAGAAATGTTGCATTCCTTGTTTGGTGCTGCTCAGAGGCTGCTCTTGGGCGATCCCTGGAAAACGATGCTCTTTGTTTCATGTTTCTTTCAGGTGACAATTGTGGAAAAGGCAGACAGCTCCAGTGTACTCCCCAGTCCTTTATCCATCAGCACCAGGAACAGGATGACCTTCCTATTTGCCAATTTGAAAGATAGAGACTTTCTAGTGCAAAGGATCTCGGATTTCCTGCAACAGACGACCTCCAAGATATACTCAGACAAGGAGTTTGCAGGCAGCTACAACAGCTCAGACGATGAGGTCTGTGGGATCTGCCTGTGGGTGTTTACATTCGTCTTAGTGCTCTGCCCGAGAGTGGGCCCTCCTTGTCCATTATGTTGGATCCTCAAGCTGTTCTAAGATAAGGCACTTACCCTGATGCCCAGAGCGGTGTCTCAGCTCATTTAACTCTCATGGAGTTTGTCTTTGGG
Organism: Taxidea taxus jeffersonii; assembly: GCA_003697995.1. Lineage (NCBI taxonomy): Eukaryota > Metazoa > Chordata > Mammalia > Carnivora > Mustelidae > Taxidea > Taxidea taxus. The sequence continues at coordinate 60,339 of RCUC01123768.1, forward strand.
ATCACAGTGCTGGACAGAGCCCTGTAGATCATCTGGTCTAACCTTATTTCATAGTATTTCATAGAAATTACTAAGTAATTGGTCCTGTTTACGCAACAAGGTTCACATAGTGACATTGTTGGGAATGTACAGAGGTCACTGTAGTCTTGAATCTCAGATGCAACATCATGATGATGACTTTATTATAATCAAATACATATTGTGTCCCTTTCAAATTAGGCCCTGGGCCAACATCCAGGGAAGTCAGAGTCCGGGAAGATAAGTGTCCCGCTCAAATGACAGAGCAATTACTGGCAGCTGAAATGTACTGTAAAGATGGTGACCTCACAGGGAACAGGCCCACCCCAGTCCACCCGGTCCGAGTTCATGGGGGCATCAGAAACTAGAGCAGAGGAGGAGGCAGCCCCATAAGAAGCTGATTCAGCCATGTCATGTTTCCCCGCATGCTAATCAGAAACTAACTGCCAACCAGTTTGCTGCAAAAATGCATCTAATATAAGAGGAAACCTTGTTTCAAGCATTGTAGCTTCATGGTCTAGGACCCGGCACACCTGTCCCATCTCCGTCAAAGCGCTGGCTTTCTGCCTTCCTCCTGTGTTTCCACGTAGAAAGAGACCTGTTGGGCACTGTGATATAGCTACTGGGTCTGTGCAGAGGACACTGAAGAAGTGGGTTGCGTGGCCTCTGCTGTTCCAGCGTCTGTTCCTCTTGGTCGGCAGGTGTATTCTCGGCCCAGCAGCCTCGTCTCCTCCAGTCCCCAGAGGAGCACAAGCTCTGATGCTGATGGAGAGCGCCAGTTTAACCTGAATGGCAACAGCGTCCCCACGGCCACACAGACCCTGATGACCATGTACCGGCGGCGGTCCCCAGAGGAGTTCAACCCGAAACTGGTGCGTGTCTCCTGCTCTTGCCTGAAACTTTCTGTATTAGAACAATCACATTGATTGATTGATTTTTTAAAGATTTTGCTTATTGGATAGAGAGAGACGGTGAGAGAGGGAACACAGCAGGGGGAGTGGGAGAGGAAGAAGCAGGCTCCCCAAGCAGCAGGGTGCCCAATGCAGGGCCTGATACCAGGACCCTGGGATCATGACCGGAGCTGAAGGCAGAGGCTTAACAGCTGAGCCACCCAGGTGCCCCTAGAACAATAACGTTTAAAAAGGTTTTTTAATCAAAGTTAACTCATAAATTTCCATGTAAATAAATATTTTCCTATAAGCAAAATAGATTTTTATCTAAATCTCTCATTGGATTTTAGAATGGCTTCACAGAAGGAGATGAGTTATACAGTGTATAGGTGACATTTCTTGTCTTTTTTTTTTTCCAAAGATTTTATTTATTTATTTGAGAGAGACCATGAGCTGGGGGAGAGGGAGGTGGAGAGGCAGGTGGAGAGGGAGAAGCAGACTCCCTGCTGAGCGGAGAGCCTCATGCAGGGCTTGATGTGGGCTCTTGTCTTGTTTTTAACTATTGTTTAAGTCAGCCAACAAGTAAGTACATAATTTCCCAGTGCACATTTCAAAAACAACAACTCACTTTCACTACATAAAGCCATAAATATAATTTACATTCTGCTGACGCATTTCAGGTAAATGGAACTTGTATTCGGGGCCAGAAAGCTTCAAAGCAGAACCCCAGCCTTCAAATTAGGTTCAGGTGTCGAAGGAAGGAAGGACTCTGGAAAATCTGAGTTCTTTGTCCGGAACGTAACAACTCTATTCAGTAGGGGAGATATTCTGCCTTTCTGTCCAACTTCCCCCTTCCATCCTCAGAGTACTTTGAGACGTAGTAATGTTTCATTTATCCCTTTCAGGCCAAAGAGTTTTTGAAGGAGCAAGCTTGGAAGATTCATTTTGCTGAGTACGGGCAAGGGATCTGCATGTACCGCACAGAAAAAACGCGGGAACTGGTGCTGAAGGGCATACCGGAGAGCATGCGGGGAGAGCTCTGGCTGCTGCTGTCAGGTACAGCCGGGCTTGGGCTAGGGGCCCTGACCCTGGGGTGGGTGGGACCTCAGTGCTCCCCTTCTGCCTCCCGTCATGCATCTGGGCTCTTTCGAAAATGCAGCGCTCCCCTTCAGCACTAAATCGCCTTTCCTGCCCCAAGTGTTGCAGTCCCTCAGTGAAAACACAGAACACGTATACAACTGTCCAGATATGGAAGCCATCATCCTCCAAGTCTGCATAACCTCTTCCACCCTTTCACTAATGCTACCTGGGAAAAAAGAGAACCTATGGGAAAGAGTATAATTCTTTGTGATTTGCGGAGTTTTTTGTTGTTGTTGTTGTTGGGTTTTTTGTGGTTTTTTTGCCTTTTCCTGGCTGTGTCCATTGATGAGAACACATGATGAGAATACATCTCATTGAGAATGCTTAAGGGTGGCATGTGGTCAGAGCCCCATTGAAGCAAGGAGAGGGAGAAATGAGAAAGCCTCGTCCTTGGTGTTTGCCATCTCCTGAATTTGGTGGTTGTCACTTGGAGATGTGAAAGAGGGCCCAGAATGTGCACCAAACCTGGAGGCTTAGATCACACTTACGCTCCAAGCTGGAGACACCAGGAAGGGCGGAGGGGTGTGTGTCAAGGAGTGGCTGGAAAAATGTGCCTGCTTTCACTGGTGCACAGCCCCAGCAGAGCCCTGTGGGGTCAGACATTTGAGTCCTGCTTGAGACTGTAGGTTCTTCAGGCTAGCCCCAACTCGCCTGCCTACTGGTCCAAAGCGTCCAGTGTATCCCAGGGATCTGTTCTGTCATGAACGTCCAGGGAATTTTTTTTGTTTTGTCACCAATCTTTATAAATCCGTTGCTTTACTGGCTAGAGGCCTGAAATGTAATCATTTTAGATAAACTTATGTGAATACTTTTATTTGAACCTAAGCTGGTCCAACACAAGTGCTGTTATCAAAACTTTTTATTTTAAACATGACATTAAAGGTAAAAGAATAGTTGCCACACTTATAGGAAAGCCTTTTTAAAAAACCAAACAAACAAACAAACTCATAGCTCTTTCTAAAAGTAGCTATAAATGGTAATTGCCTGTGATGAGATGTATTAACGTCTCAGCAGTTGGGGGGATAGGATCCTGAAAAATAATTGGCTCTGTTTCTTGTAAAACTAGCTTGTTCTAGCCTCATTTACCTGGCTTATTTTCCTTAAGTAGATGAGCCTTAGCTCCTCATCTAGAAATCCAAATTTGAGTCAAATGATGTCTGATCACAAATCCAGCCCAAGGAGAGCCTTACTGTCCTGTCTTCCGTCTTCCTGGTGTTTGGTGAACTAGTCACCGTGACAGACTCATCCAATCCAGATCACTGATATAGTAAACAAAAAAATTCTGTTTTCATCCTCATTCAAATTAGAAGTTACTTGCAGCCCCATTTTGGATGAAAATGAAACCCAAAGTGAAAGCCAAGAAATAGTACATAATAGTACACAGCACTGTTGCAGAGACACAGAGAGTTGGACTGCATATTTTCTTTAACAGTGATGGACGATGTGAGGCCAGGGGTAGGGCGGCCTACAGCTCACTGGGGGCAGGATACGTGTGGTGGGATGCAAGCCAGCTCACCCATGGGCAGAGCCCAGCTCCTGGTCTGGGAGCCCCGCCTGGGTCCCTCCCTGCTCCCTGTGACTCTAGGGCCACTATACCAGGACCAGGCTCAGTGCACCCACTGAAGTGAAGTGCCAGCCAAATGATATATCTTTGCACAGCTCCCTTGAGAACAAAGCAAAAGCCAGTGTTATGTTGCTGTCAACCTGAATGCCTTTTCCAGGGTAAATGTGAGTGGTAAGGTTGTCTCTTCTGGGTGGCTGTCATTGACACGGTCCAGGCCAGCCCAGGGGTTCTAGTTTCTAATCCATGAAATACAGATCAGTTTATCTTGTCATTTAGTGTGTGTGTGTGTGTGTGTGTGTGTGTGTGTAATATGCATATCTGTGTGTGTGTTTTATATGTGTATTTGTGTCTGTCTATATATTTATAATTAGATTTAGATATTTTCATACAGGGTTTTCTGTCTTTAAGAATCTTAAAATGCAAATATCTCAAACCAGTGATTCTCAGCCCATTTCTCCATGCTCATCCCCACCACCTGAGGAACTGCCAGCCATAACGTGCTCACTGTGAGGAATGCCCACACCACCCACCACAACTCTAAAATCCTTGCATACATTCTAACACCTCCTCTACTCCTCAGGATGGCTGTTTGAACTCTTCAAACCTTATGCTTTTGCGTTCAGTTTTCAAACTTGTTTTGGGAGGCAGAACTCCCTTTTTCAAGTGAAATCTTAAGGAGAACCCTAATAAAATACCAGCAAAACTGCTCTGGCTGAGACGGGGACACATTGGTTTACTCTCGTTCCTTCCTCCTCTTCCCTTAAGTCGCCCAGATCACCCAGATGTTTAGCTTGTGGACCTCTAATTTGGCTTATGGTGGAGCTGAAAGAGGGCAGCAGGCTGCAAGTAAATTTACCAGACTGGCCACAGTTGCAACAGCCCGCCTCATCTGTGGGCTGTCATTATCTCGCGGGTGTCTTTTGCGCTGTAAGGAACACAAAGAGGTTCACTTGGTCAGCTGTGTTTGTGACCAAGGGCAGGGCCTGCCCCTTTGGATGTTGTATCTGTTGGGTATTTCCTAGGTGCCATCAATGAGAAGGCCACCCATCCCGGATACTACGAAGACCTAGTGGAGAAGTCCATGGGGAAGTACAATCTTGCCACAGAGGAGATTGAGAGGGATTTACACCGCTCCCTTCCAGAACACCCAGCTTTCCAGAATGAAATGGGCATTGCTGCTCTAAGGAGAGTCTTAACAGCTTATGCTTTTCGAAATCCTAACATAGGATATTGCCAGGTAAATGACACAGGTGGTTTAGGTTTTTTTCTTTTTTTAGACTATTTGTTAACCAGCAAGTCAGTAAGAAGAATGGTTAACAGAACCATCTCTGCACCTAAGTTTCTTGACCTTGGCACTAGAGACCTTTTGGACTGGGTAATTCTTTTTTGGGGGTTGTCCCGTGCTTTGGAGGATGTTTAATAACATTCCTGTTTAATAACACATTTAATAACCTCTCCACAAACTCCCTAGTTGGGACAGCCAAACTGCCTTTAGACATTGCCAGATAGCCCCTGGGGAGCAAAATCTCCCTGGGTTGAGACCCCAGCTCTGAGTGGAGGAGCTAGGAGACAAGAACGCCCTTTCCGGATCCACCACCTCATATCTGGGTGGCCTTCGAGGTGCTTCTGATTACTCTCTGAGCTGCCTCTCTTCCCTCCCTGAGGTAGAAGAGAGTGTGCCTGAACACCTGGCCTGTAATTCTGGGTTCTGAGTTCCACAGTGCTCCTACCTTGCTTCCTAATCAAGAACATACTTGAGAATGTAACTTTTATATGCTCTGGTTATACTTTAATACCCATTAAAGTAAATGCTTAATCCGGTGTTCAAAAAATGTTGCCCCCAAAGCTGCTAAAATTATCTCTTATACTAATACATCCACCACAATTAGGGAAGCTCCAAGATCGTGTGACTCTAGACTTTAAGACCACATATTCAGAGAGGCCTTTGTGGACCATCCAGCTAAAAGCTAAACCAGGCTTGTGCTCGCTTCAGCAGCACTGGTACCAAAATTGCAACGATACAGAGATTATTAGCATGACCCCTGTGCAAGGATGACACGCGAATATGGGAAGCATTCCATATTTTAGTGGGAAATACAGGCCTTCAGTAATGGAGTCAGTAAGTGATGGGAACAGGAGACACAGCATAAGGAATATTGTCATTGATACTGTCATAGCGATGTATCAGTGTAGCTGTTAGGACACTTGTGATGCATGTAGCATAATGTAGAGACTTGAATCAACTGTACGCAAAAAAAATGTGAAATCACAACTGGTGATTTGTCAACTATGTTGACAAATACCTCAGACATCTCCCAAATCCAGAAAGATGGATATATATTATATTATGGTATATATTACATATGGTATAATAGAATTATATAAATATATTGTGATATATTTATAATATATTATAAAAATATATTTATTACTAAATGAATGTTGAACACAAAAATAGAGGGAAAGCTAGATAGGTAGATAAATGCTAAAGGAGGCTTAATTCCTCTGCATGAGTGCACACACACGTGCACACACACGTGCACACACGCACACACACACACAGTACAGGTCTTTCTGTACCACTTTATTTATTTATCTCTTTGATAGCACTTAACTTAAATACACCCCCAAGTTGATTAACCTTTACATCTTTATTCTGTCTCCCTGACATCAGCATTTAAGTCCTGTGAGACTTGTCACACTGTCCCCCCTTCCTATCCCCCAGTACTTCGGCCAGAGCCTGTTAGAAACTTACCTTGACTGAATGACTAAGGAGCTAACCGTAACCATGATCGTGTACTAGAATCGGCGGGTTAATTCTCAATTAGAATTTTATTAATGATTTCACTTGGGAAAATATTACAACTTACAAGAAAGAAAAAGCCTATTAGACCAAAAATCCTTTTTTTGGTATTTATATTGTAGAAGTCTGATGAACAATTACTGGTTTGTAAAAGATCAAAATGAAGTACAGGAGTTAGTTGGCCTCTGCAATTATAGAAATCATATTTATCTTTTGATCTTTCTCTTTTTAATTAAGAGGACTATTAAAGTAGTTGAGCCCTGAGTGGCTATGAGCTAGGTGATTATATCTTTTAATAAAGTGAGTTACTTTAGAATTTAAATCACTGTTACTTATCTCTGCCATCCTTATCCAGATGAAAATGGTAGGTAAAGACTCCAAATTTGAAAGGTTTTATTGTTCTCAGAGGAGAGCCTCAGGCCATGTGTACTGGGTTATGGAAACCATTATGGAAGATTAAAAAGGAAATGTTTATCTTGTGAATGAAGGGTTAGAAACACTGAGATTTTAGCAGGTTAAAAGCTTGGCCAGATAGATAGCCTTCAGGCAAAGTTTTTGAATTAGGGCTTGCCTGTGTGTATGGGCTCAGTCTTTGTTAAGTATTGGTGTTCATCAAGACTCAAGAGTTGCAGGCTCAAGGACCAACGGTTGGTATATTTTTAAGGGGTTCTAAATAATAAAAACCAAACAAAACTTAGCTGAATATGTGTGAGGAGCTTGCAGATCCTGTAGGTGTTAATTATCTGGCCTTCTGCTGAAAAAGTTTGCTGGCCATGTGAGACTAACCCAGTAATATTTTAGGTTCCCAAAATTTCTTATGTTAACCTATATTTGATGTATTTAAAATCTATTTGATGACACCCTTTCTCATGCCTTCAGGCCATGAATATTGTCACATCCGTGCTGCTGCTTTATGCCAAAGAGGAGGAAGCTTTCTGGCTGCTGGTGGCTCTGTGTGAGCGCATGCTTCCTGATTACTACAACACCCGAGTTGTTGGTATGTGGAGAGGTGGTTAACATGTTAACCCACGTCTCATCGTGAAGATGTTTCCAGAGCCAAGACATGGGCTAGAACAACGTTTCTAGTCACCCTTAGCCAAAAGAGTTTCAGACTACTCCAGTTTCCCAAAATGGGAATGAGAGTGCTTGAATTAATATGGATTGTACACAAAAGAGCCCCATGGAGCTTAAGAGAATATATACGTATCGCTGTTAGAGAAATTATCATAGAAAACACTTAATGTAGGTGTCACTCTGGTATTGGGAACTATACCAAACACATCAGATTTGACAAAAAATGTTTTCATGAAGCGGATGGAATCCATGGACGGCAGAAGTATGCAAAAAAAAAAAAAAAAAGCATATAAAAATGTACTCAAAACTAAGTTTCTGCAGTATTTTTCAGAACTGATTTCATTGCAAGGCAAACCATGACTGTAAGCATTTAAACAAAGTATCACGCTTACTCCTTATAATCCTCTCGAGTGTTAGACATTCCATTTTAGCAGGACAAGCTTTTTGTTGCTAGTAGTAAAATGTATGCTTTATGCGTCCCTCTTATTCTCATTTCTAAACCTTTTCACACTAATTTGATTCACTGGGAAAATTCTCCAGAAATGTCAGTAAGTTGATCATGAGTGTGTATGTACAACTGGAATGCTTTTTTTTTTTTTAGATTTTTTTTCTTTTTTAAGTAATGCTGCATTCAACGTGGGCCTCGAGCTTAAAGCCCCAAGATCAGCAGTCTCATACTTTACCCACCAAGCCAGCCAGGCACTGCTGGAATGCTTTTCAGTTTTAAAAACATGAATTAAAAAAACAAAACAAAACCCACAAAACTCGTATGTGGGGATAGTGCATCCAGAGAAGCTACTTATTTTTTTAAATCAGTTTGCTGAGAAATGGAGTCATATATATTTCATGCCTAACCAAACAATGAGAACTTTCTAAACTGACTTTTCCAACAACCCGTATGGTTGTGTTATTGCCCTTTTGTGGAAGGGAATCGGGACGGGAAAACTCCAGAAAGAGAGGAGGCACCCAGAACTAATCTGCTGACCGCACAGTATTGACACCTTGGTCTAGTAACATAGTGACTAGTAACAGGGTAGCAGCAGAACTGTTAAGAGAAAGGAGCCAAGTTGTCTCAGCAGCAGGTGGGAGATCGACTGTCTTAGCCAGGCCGACTGGTGGGGTCCCTCAGTAAGAAGGTGCGGTGGGTTCACCTGTGGCCTTTTGTGCCCGCCCCTGCTGCAGGCGCACTGGTGGACCAGGGTGTCTTCGAGGAACTAGCACGAGACTATGTCCCCCAGCTGTACGACTGCATGCAGGACCTGGGCGTGATTTCTACCATCTCCCTGTCTTGGTTCCTCACGCTGTTTCTCAGCGTGATGCCCTTTGAGAGTGCAGTTGTGGTCGTGGACTGTTTCTTCTATGAAGGAATCAAGGTGATATTCCAGTTGGCCCTGGCTGTGCTAGATGCGAACGTGGACAAGCTATTGAGTTGCAAGGACGACGGGGAAGCCATGACCGTTTTGGGAAGGTAATGGACAAAGCCTCACTTCGCTGTTGTTATTGTTTTTAAAGATTTTATTTATTTGAGAGAGAGACCTCACACAAGCAGGGGGAGGAGCAGAGGGAGAGGGACAAGCAGACTCATGATCTCATGATCTCATGACCCTGAGATCATGACCTGAGCCAAAATCTCGAGTCAGGTGCTGAACCGACTAAGCCGCCGAGGTGTTCCCTGAGCCACCTCTGGTTTCTTCTTGGAATTTGCCTTCTGTCTTTCTCCTTGGTTTCCTGAGTCTTAATGGGCTTGATGGGAATCAGAACGCCCACTTTTGTCTGTGACTGAGGATTTATTTTCATGTGCTGCATCGCCAGAAGAATTTCATTCTTTTCTTAAGGAAAGTCTAGTTTTTTTCTAAAATATACTGAGTTTGTAGAACACGGGTAGAGAACTGTAATGGGAGAATTCCAAACTAGCCTCTGGTGACTTCTGATTCATTTCTTTGTTTAGGTATTTAGACAGTGTGACCAACAAAGACAGCACACTGCCTCCCATCCCTCACCTCCACTCCCTGCTCAGTGATGACGTGGAGCCCTACCCTGAGGTAGACATCTTCAGACTCATCAGAACGTCTTATGAGGTGGGTCTCGTTTCCTGCCCGAGTGTCGCAGTACTCTGAGGGTGCTGGGAGGGACTCTGCTGGATGTGTGGCAGCCACTTCCATCGCTAAGTACGGGTGTACCTGCTTCCTTTCACCTTTGGAGAACTAATTGCCAAGGCAAACCGCTGCCTTCCAGCTGACAGCTTTGAGCTCCAGGGATGGGAACTGAATGGGAGCCTTAGAGCAGATGGCGTGACAAGCTCTGACCTGGTCCCCTGCCAGGCCCACCCTGAAGCTGGACCAAATAGCAGCTCAGATTCATCTCTGGGCATATTGTGGCAGGGCTGTGGAGAGCAGGCGTGGTGAAGTTGACCTGTGCACATCAATTCACTTCCTGTTCTCATGCCAAGGACGTAGGTCTTCCCTGGAGAAAACAAGCTAATTCTCTTGAGTCCGAGACACGTGGAATAGTCTGTACCGTCCTAGAGAAGAACAAGAGTCCTCGTACTTCTCTAAAATTGCTTGGCCTCTGTGGGGGAGGAGGCCTTCTGGTTCACGATGCCGCTGGCTCTAGTCCTGTTTCTCAGAATAGAACTAATGAGCTTCCAGGGGCAAAGGAGGCAGTGTTATATGCTCAGTGGTATTCTGTGCTATGGAGCCCCAAGGACCCAAGTGTCCATAATACCTAATTATTTCTTCATTTCCTGATCCTTGGCTTGGAAAACTTTTATAGAAATGATCAGTGAGAAAGAGCATGACTCTTCTGCTGAGCACACTCGGCCCTCACATGTGTTTTGGAGCTGTAGGACAATTGTCAGCATTCCAACCAGGAACAGCCTGCAGTAAGGGAGAAAGAGTGAGGGACAAGCTGAGGTCAGAAAAAGCCTCTCTTGGGGAGCCTGGGTGGCTCAGTGGGTTAAAGCCTCTGCTTCAGCTCAGGTCATGATCTCAGGGTCCTGGGATCAAGCCCCACATCGGGCTGTCTGCTCAGCAGGGAGCCTGCTTCCTCCTCTCTCTCTCTGCCTGCCTCTCTGTCTAGTTGTAATCTCTCTCTGTCAAATAAATAAATAAAATCTTTAAAAAAAAAAAAAAAAAGAAAAAGCCTCTCTTAAAGAGAATAAAACATTTGGTGCTTTTGAAAATATTGGTATCGATCCAGAGATCTTTTCAGAAATGTATGTCCTTTCACTCATAAAGGGGGCAAGACTGATCATTTATTATTTTTAAATAGTTTCATTGACACTCAGTGCATATTGAAATTTTTTATATCTTTTAGAATCCTAAAAGTAATGCATGTTTATTTTTAAAAATGTAGAAACTGGGAAAATGGGGAAGAATAAACTTCATTCTATAAACTCTATCATGTTTTCCTTCAAGTATGTTCCTGTATTTGCAAAATACACTGAAAAAAATAAGCCTCTACTAAAAAGTGCTGTGAAACATCCTGTTTTTCACTTAGAATATACCGTGAACACTCTCTAATATATTAAATATTAATTAAAGCCATAATTTTTTTTAAAATCTAAGTTCAGTTAAATATAGCATTGTTAGTTTCAGAAGCAGAGTTCGGTGATTCATCAGTCTTACATAATACCCAGTACTCATTACAGCACTTGCCCTCCCAGGTGCCCGTCGCCCAGTTACCCCATACCTTCACCCCCCTTCCCTCCAGCGATCCTCAGTTCATTTCCTGTGATTAAGAGTCTCTTACGACTTGCTTTCCTCTCTGATTTCTTCTTGTTTCATTTTTTCCTCTCTTCCCCTATGATCCTCTGCTTTGTTTCTTAAATTGCACATAACAGTGAGATCATATGATAATTGTCTTTCTCTGATTGACTTTATTTCACTTAGCAGAATATTCTCTAGTCCTATCTGCTAGTTGTTGCAAATGGCAAGATTTCATGTTTTGATGGCTGAGTAGTATTCCATGGTATATATGTATGTATAAACCACATCTTCTTTACTCATTCATCTGTTGATGGACATCTGGGCTCTTTCCATCAGTGATAAAGCCATAATTTTAGTAGATTATTAATATTCTGTTTTAATGAAGTACCACAATTTATTTAACTGGTCACTTTTGTTGGACATTTATTTTGATTACTTCCAAACTTTCATTATTTTATGGCAAACTCATGTAGTATGATTATATATATATTTTATATATATTGATACATATTCTGTATTCTATGATAAACTTGTTTACAAATATCACGTCTCTGATTATTTTCTTAAAGTCCATTCTAAGGAATAGATTTATAGCAATAGATCAAAAAGTATATTATTATTTAGAATTATATAGAATTATTTCTAAGCACCTAGCATACACTGTCCAAGTTCTATAAAGATTACCCCAATTTGTATTTCCACTAGTGGAGATTAAGGATGGCTATTTCACTTCAGTCTCTCCAGAACTGGTTATTATCATAATGCAATAAAGAAATATCATTGCTTCAGCACTTTTGGGTAACACTCTGTTGGAAATTTTGGACGATTATTTTTCCAGAAAAATTTTGGACGATTATTTTTCCAGAAAAGGAGTCCATGTGATTAAAGGCAGTGGTTATTATCATAGCAGTGGGTTGTTTTTCTAAAGGCATCCCCTGGAACCTTTATTGTTAAGAGAATTCTGGACCAAAGTCGTAAATCTTAGTATGTGGAAACTCAGCTTTATTCTTGACAGCAGATATGCCAACAACATGCTGAGGTCAGCAATTGAGCCAGTTTTAAGGGAAAGAGAAGAGAATGGAGGCAAGACCAAGGGTTGGTTTCCACTTACATCCTCTCCGGCTGATCCCTAATGGTGGCCCTTTGGTTACCAATCATCCTGTCGCAGGATGCAGCAGCAGTTTCCTTCCTTTGCCTGGATAGACCCCTTTTATGTATACCAACACCTGTATTACCTGGTCTTTGAATGCATAATGACTGGTTTTTTGTTTTCTCTCCTTTGCATCACCGCACTGCTCATAGGTCTCTCATGGCTACCCAGTGCCTTACAGTTCAACCAAAAGAGACCACCACAAACCCTTGCTTATCTCTCTTTTTCCCTCCTAGCCATTAGATTGGTGGTTCTCAGTCTCACCTGTGCATGAAAATCACTTACTTTTTTTTCAAAGTCAAGTGAATTCCCAGGTTCCATTCTAGACCTATTAAATCCATGTCTTTGGCATGAGGCCTAAGAAATAAGTCTTTTTTGGAAGTTCCCCAGATGGTCCCAGTACCCAGTGAGGGTTGAGAATCCCTGCCCTACATGCAGAATGGGGCCACTCATCACGGAAGCTCTTGATAACCTGCTTTGAGCTAAGGCACGACGCCAGTCCTCTGAGGCACTCAGTACACTTATTCCCGTGCTTCAGGATACTCGGTTAGAAAGACAGAAAAGTAGGAAAAACACTGAAAGTACTTACGGCTTTGAGGTCTCGTCAAGGACTCCCCCAGTGGCTGGAGGTTGGTTAGGTATGGATCAGATTTCTCCCGATGAGATGATAACTTTATTCATAAATGCCTCATGGAGAAATTCTTGCTCATTTTAAGTTCTCCCAAGACCCTCCTGGAAGGAATGGTACAGTTTGAAAGGCAGTGTTGTTCTTTGTGGGCCCCGTGTGTGAGGCTCTGCAGTCGTCAGAGTTATACAGAAGTGCAAGACAACGCCCCGCCTTTGGGCTTGGCCCATAGACCAAGGTGACCCTCCTCACCAGCACAGGGGCACATGAATAACCTTACAGCAGGCACATGACCACCATGGAATTTCTTCATGTTCCAGACAACCCAACCCAGCGGGTCGAATCTGAAAAAAGCAGGGAAAGGATGTGCTAATAAAACACAGGGAGTAGTTTGTGCTGGATAAGCACTTACGAAAGTCCCAAATAGTGTGTTGAGCTTATTAATGATAACCACAAAAGTTACCTCTCACTGAGAGCCTACCTTGGGCAGGGTGCTGGGTGCTTCCCAGATAGCCCCACCAAGTAAATAGTAACCCTTTTTTTTTAATTAAAATTTTTATTTATTTATTTATTTGACAAAGAGAGAGAGAGAGAGAGATCACAAGTAGGCAGAGAGGCAGGCAGGGAGAGAGAGGGAGAAACAGGCTTCCTGCTGAGCAGGGAGCCCAATGCAGGACTCAGTCTTAGGACCCTGGGATCATGACCTGAGCCAAAGGCAGAGGCTTAACCCACTGAGCCACCCAGGCGCCCCAATAGTAACCCGTTTTTAAGGTGAAAATGGAAGTTGAGAGACGTTGAGCTAGTTTTTCCAGACCACACAGCTGGAAAGTGGCTCTCTAACATTAAAGCTAGAGCCTGTGGGATTTGTCTGGATAGAACAGAGATGGAATTGTTAGGGCACATACAGACATGAGGTCAGTTGGTGTAGGAGAGGCTGGCGAGTGGGGAGTCTTGAAACCACTGATTGATTTGCAACGCACTCAACATCCCCTTGGAAGCTGAGGAGAGTTTTTCTTTAAGGACATTAGTTCTGCTCCCCGTGCAATAAATTGGAGTGGGGAGACCTGAAGGAATAGGCTAGCAAAGAAGGTTAGGAAAACCCAGGAGATACAAGAAACACTGTTTGTCTATCCATTTGTTGAAAAAATATTTAAGATGTTAAAAGTGCTTATCTTATGCCAGGCTCTGAGCATACATTATCAACACCTGGTGTGAATATTTTTTTCTTTCTTGATCTTTAATGTATAGAGGTTTTCCAGCACAGTAGAAATCCCAAGGTTAACCCGATGTATTTCTATTACCCATCACACAGTCTAACAGTTATCAACGTTTTTCTGATCTCTTTCATCTAAGTCACATTTTTTTTCTGGAGTGTTTTCAAGCAAACTCTAGACAGCATACTATTTCACTTGTAAACCCTTCTTTATGTATTTCTAACAGGAAGGATTGGGGGCCTTTATTGCTAATGCCTGGCTTTGACTTTCAAGTTTAATTCTTTTTTTTTTTTTTTTTTTTTATTTGACAGAGTGAGAGCACAAGTAGGCAGAGAGGCAGGCAGAGGGGAAGGGAGAAGCAGGCTCCCCACTGAGCAGGGAGCCCCATGCGGGGCTCTGTCCCAGGACCCTGGGATCATGACCTGAGCCGAAGGCAGAGGCTTAACCAACTGAGCCACCCAGTTGCCCCCAAGTTTAATTCTTAAAAGGCTATTCATCCCTCAAAAAAAAGAAATGTAGCTAAATTAGTTAATACCAGTTGTGTGGAACCTAAGCTATTACATTAGTACATTTTGCCTGGTCTATAAATAGATGCCTTTTTTCTTATGCTTTTGCCAACATTCCTAGGAGTAATATCAGCTACCATATAATAGTTGTTTTGCCTGTGTAACTCACAGACTCCTTACCCAACCCAGAGAGGTAGGAATAATTTTCCCTCCTTTGCTGATAAGGAAGCTGAAGCTGAGGCTCATCAGTTTTCATGAAACATCTGTGGAATGTGAGACTCGCATCCCTATCTGACCATGAAATTGTACCCTCGCTATAATACCCAGCTGTCAGAAGCATGTCTCCTTTATAGAAGCCAAAGTTTATATATATATATTTTTTAAGATTTTATTTATTTATTTGTCAGAGAGAGAGGGAGAGAGAGCGAACGAGCACAGGCAGACAGTGGCAGGCAGAGGCAGAGGGAGAAGCAGGTTCTCTGCCAAGCAAGGAGCCCGACGCGGGACTCAATCCCAGGATGCTGGGATCATGACCTGAGCCGAAGGCAGCTGCTTAACCAACTGAGCCACCCAGGCATCCCAAGCCAAAGTTTATATTAACAGACTTGTGGATTTGGAGTTTTTGTTTTGTTTTGTTTTGTTTTTTAGAGAGGGAGAGGAAAGAAAGACAATCTTATGCAGGCCCCACACCCAGCACAGAGCCTGACGCGGAGCTCCCTCTCACGACCCTGAGATCATGACCTGAGCAGAAATCAAGAATCAGGCACTTCACTGACTGAGCCACCAGCCACCCCAATTGTGTATTTTTTAAAGAAGATGCTCTAGAGCAGGTGGCAAGGTCCCTTAACTGTGCACGTGGGCAGACCCCCAAGTAGGCAGCAGGTGAAGGAGTGGGGCAAAGTGGCTTCGGGGTGCTAGGTGGTGAAGGCCTGCTTGGCGGGTGGGGCAGTCTCTCTGCCCCTGGAGATGAGCCACAGTTGCCAGAACATCTGATTTTTCAAGAGAACTCAGAGGTCATGATTTTATTTGAATTGTCCTAATTTTCAAAATACTCTCTTTGCCAAACATGCCACGGTCTCTCTAGCCTACTGGCTGCCTCTTTATAACTTCGACAACTTTTAAGATAAATTTGGGTCGCCTGGGTGGCTCAGTCGGTTAAGCGTCTGCCTTCAACTCAGGTCATGATCTCAGGGTTCTGGGATCGAGCCCCGCCATCAGGCTCCCTGCTCAGCATGGAACCTGCTTGTCCCTCTGCCTGCCACTGTCCCTGCTTCTGCTCTCTCTTTCTCTGTCTGACAAATAAATAAAATCTTTTGAAAATTAAATCCATTCATTCATTCATTCATTCTAGGTAAATATATAATGATAAAGGGCATTGTGCTTTGACTTTTCCATGCCCTATGAGAATCAATGATCATAGGACTGAGAGTCAGGTTGTATTTTTATGCCCATTTTGCAGGTGATAGAACTCAGAGAGGTTAAGTAGCTTGTCCCAAGGTTTCCCCGTATGTTGGAGCTGAGATTCAGATCCCAGTTCTGTTCGTCTCTACTGCTATTCATCACTACTTATGTTTTAACTAGCATGCTCCAGCTAGCTGATAATTAATCAGTTCACCTGAACTATCTGACAATGAAGCTGACCAAAGTGTTTTTTCTACAAACCTTTTTCTCGTATGACCGTGGCTTTTCTAAGCCTTTCTGCTAGGCAGAGATCTCGAGAGAGTTAGTACCTCGAGGAGCACAAATTTGGTTATAAAATAAGGCCCAGCTTTCTGACAAGGCATTATGAAGGTGTTGCATGGACTTGAAAACTGTGCCGAGTTGAGTCTTTAAAGATCAGAGGACTCTAGAGAGGCAACCCATTCAGCAAACATGCGACTCCAACAAGCAAAGTGTTCACACTGACTTCGTGTCCTGTTTCCTTCTTATCTTCTTCCTCATCCTTCTCTTTCCTCTACCTGAATACCACTGCTCCACCCACTATACACATGAACGGCACAGACAGATGCCACCGCCCCAGAAGAAGGCAGGGGGCAGTTTGGGGGAAGTACTCTACTTCAGCTGTTTGAGAATGTATCACCCGTCCCTTGGTCCCAGCCTCCCACAACTTCACGCTGTTTTTTTTCTGAGCCCGGAGGCTCACCTCCCATCTGTTCCTCCTCTCACCTCCAACCCACTCTTCTAAAGCAAAGCCTCACTCACCTGGACATTTGGAGATTTTGGACCAAAGAAAGGACCCTCAGGTGTGAATGGGGTTCAGTCCTTTGGCTAATCCCAGGGAAATAAGTACCCCATAGAATAAGAAACATTTAAGAGGCACTTTTGAGCATAGTTTCAATGAAATACTCTTAAATAACAACAGAATCTTTTAGAAATGTTTTAGAAATGATGCTTTTTGTTTCCATAAATTTCCCTCTGGTGGGCACATTTGTTCAGATCCTTCCGTGGACGTACGGCCTGAACTAAGTTTTGTGTTTGTTTGTTTTGTTTTTTTGTTTTTTTGTGGGGGTTTTTTGGTTGTTTTGTTTTGCTTTGTTTTTAGGCTGCAGCATTCAAATATTTCTAGTTTTCTCTGGAGGATCTGGGAAGGAGGAGCCTATTGAAGTTGGTGGAGACTGGTCCTTGTAGTTTCTTTCTCAAATCTGTCTCTGTTCTCCATCATCCCTGTCTTCCCAGCAACGCAAGCGAGAGCTTGGAGGGATGAAGGAAGTCACAGGGAGGCTGCCCAGCAGGGCGAAGGGAGCTCTTGTCTGCTCAGGAATCATGGTGGGGCTGGGAATCGCCAGAGAACATGAGCTGGGAACTTGAGACGAACCGGTCCCCACATCATTCCTTTATCTGAGCCACTTGCTCCTTGTCCCAAGTCTGTGCAGCAAGAATGGGAACATGTGCACACAGGAGGGGTGAAGTGGTAGGATACAGTAAAGGGCCAGATGCCTAGTTGTTAGCCGGTCTAGGCAACCCTGGGGAAGTGGGGGCAAAGCAGCAAAAAGAGGAAGCTCTGCCTGCATTGAAGACGCCTCTCAGTTCATGAAGACGTTAGAGATTTGATTGGGAAGTTAGAAACAGGCTACAGAAATATTCAGATAAGAATTGAGTGGGAGAAGAGATGTACATGAGATGGATTATTTTCTTTAGTGTCTAAAGAAGAGTAGAGTTTTAGAAAAATAAAATAATTTTAGGCTCCTTCGCCCCATCACTAAATTCCGTCTGTTAGAAAAGGATTGTTACATGAGTGAATTAGTTCTTCTCATAGAACTGAAATGTGCCGTGTCTGGGAGAGAATATTACACCCGGGCCCTTGTTTTGGGTAATGGGAAATGTTGGCACCAGGATCTACCGAGCCACCTTTTGTTTGCCCTGTCTTTCGCATTTCATTCTGTCAGAGCGCCTGCAAAAGGTGGGAGAGAAAAGGGGAGAAGGGAAGAGAGAGGGACCCAGTCATTCTCATTGCTCATTTCCTTGAGACATCCTCTGGAAATAGCCAGTCAGGAACTTGGAGTCCATGGTTTCCTTTTAGGTTGGTACTGTTTGCTTCAGATGGAAGAGTCCTTTTATTTCCATTGTGTTCCATCTGTGGCCAGTCCCAGAGAGAGGGTCCTGCCTACCAAACAGCAGGATCCATTTCTAGTTGAGGAACAACTAGATCTAGTTAATTAAATACAAATATATAGGGCTCTTTGAAGGTCAGGCTTGGGGGGAAATAATTCTTTCTCAAGCAATCTGCAAAGATTATCAAGTCAGTGTTTAATATTAATTACTATTATTGGTAGTTTATTTTTTAAATTTATTTTTTATTTTATTTCTAAAGATTTTATTTATTTATTTATTTATTTATTTATTATTTGTAAGAGAGTGAGAGCATGAGCAGGGGGCGGGGCAGAGGGAGAGGGAGAAGCAGACTCCCTGCTGAGCA
The DNA here is from genome assembly GCA_003697995.1 of Taxidea taxus jeffersonii. Lineage (NCBI taxonomy): Eukaryota > Metazoa > Chordata > Mammalia > Carnivora > Mustelidae > Taxidea > Taxidea taxus. The sequence continues at coordinate 78,946 of RCUC01123768.1, forward strand.
GGGAACCCTGGGATCATGACCTGAGCTGAAGGTAGATGCATAACTGACTAAGCCCCCCAGGCGTCCCTATATTGATATTTTACATTAATACATCTGTCTCTAACAGCAGTTGTACAGGACAGTTTTGGGATTTCATTTTACCAGAAACACACTGAGGTTCAAAGGACGTGACTGGATTGTGTAGAGTCACAACAACTAATTCGTCAAAGAACATGAATCTGAATCAGATTTTGTATAGCTCCAAAAATCTATGTTCTGATCTACGCAGAGACGGAAGAACTTACTGTCAGAGAGAATGGTAGGTGACGGAGCTATGAACCTGGTGTCTGGACCTCAGACATTCCGGCTCAGCCCCTATGGCACTCTGGGTCACTTAATTTAACCTCTGTGAACCTTGGTTTTCCCATCTGTAAAATGGAAATGACAGTACCAACTCACAAGGTTATGGTAAGGAGCCCATGACATGGCCTATAATGGCTCTGCCGGTTGTAGGTACAATAAAATTGAGTTTCCTTCTGTCTCACAACAGTGTTTTCTGGTTGTTGTTAATCAAAGGCGTACTATGGCCCAGTTTGAAGTAACCCCAGCTCTCTGCCGTTGACATGTACGTTTCAGTGAATACTTTACAGCTCTGTAGACGGGAGAGTTAATAGTTTCTGTTAAACTTGTGATTTCTTATCTCTGAAATGGGGAGAAGGAAAGTGCTTTCTTCCTGGTATTATCATGCGGATACAATGTATTCAGTGACTATTTGTTGAGCACTTAACTAAATCACCCCTGTCCTCCACTCCAGAGGGCACAGCGTCTGCCCTCATTTAGTGAGCAGGGGTCACGGGGAGCGCGGTATAGGTATAAGAAGTAAAAACCAAACATAAGGTCAAATGATAAATTCAAGGAGAAGCACAGCAGAGTAAAAGGTACACATGCTGTTTCTCTGAAGGTTTGTTCTGCCGAAGTGACATGTAGCCAGGACCCAAATGACCTGGGGAAGCAAGCCCATGGATTGCACGTTCCAGGTCAAGGGGTCAGACAGCTCCCAGGCCCCGGCTGGCAAGGGAGCCTGTGTGACACGTTTGAGGAGCAGCAGGAGCCTGCTATGACCGGAAGGGGAAGGAGCAAAGGGCTGGTGGCAGGTGATCGGAGAGGTAGCTGCTGAAGCAGGGAGAGCATGTGGGGCTTCCCAACCTTAGTGAAGACTTGGAATTCAACCTGCTGTAGAGCACTGGGTGTTTTCAGCAAAGTAGTGCCCTCGGACACAGATTTTAGACAGAACACTCTTACTTCTGGAAGAATAGAAAGGTGCAAGGCTTCGAGGAATCAAGGTCAGTTGGGAGGCTATGGTAAGAGACGGCAGAGGGGGAAGTTGTGCAGAGGAGACAGAAAAAAAGTCGCCAGTGGGGAATGAGGAGAACCCGGAGGATGGGATTAAATGGAATTAAGACAGAACACATAAACTTATGCCAAGCACTCTGATAAGCGGTTTATAAGTGTTAGATCTTGTATTACTTGGAATGCAGACTTGCAGTTATAACAACTGACTCAAAAATAGAGTTAAACAGGATAGAAATTTGTTTGTCTCTCACTTTCGGTCCACGTAGGTGGCTCAGGGCTGGTGTAAGGCTCAGTGGCATCAGAGACCCAGGCTTTTTCTTATTCACTCTTAAGAAATGTCTTATCCCCACAGGAAGGAGACAGGCTGGGTGTGCTCCGTTCCTTTAATGGGCCCTTGTCCATGAAATTTCTACTCACATCCTATTAGCCAGACTCTAGTCACCTGGCCCCAAGCCACAGGGGAAGCTGGGAAATGCAGTCTTTCACTGAACATCTGGGTACTCGCCGAAATTTTGAATTATATACATGAAGGGAGAACAGATTGGGAAGACAACTGCCAGTCTGTGTGACAACCATTAGATATGTCTCACAATAGCCTTGGCTAGATAACGCCAGCCCTCATTTCATAATTTCAAAAACGCAATGCTCTCTCTACTGATGTATTCTTAAACTCAACAGTAATTTCTCAGCTCCCTGATGATCACTCACTTTTCAGATTGATCCATCATGTTCTGTCCTAAAATGTTACACCATAACTTCAAAGCCACTCTTTTACTTAGAAATAATTGTAGATTCAAAGGAGGTAAGAAAGAATTGTACAAAGAATTGTACAAAGAAGTCACATGCACTTTTCCCCCAGCTCCCTGCCCCGCCCCAGTGCCAACAACCCAAACAACCTTATTCAGATCTCACCAGTTACATATGCGTGTGTGTGTGTGTGTGTGTGTGTGTGTGTGTGTGTGTGTGTGTTTAATCCTATTTCTTGGGTAGGATTCTGTGGTACGGATGTCCATAGGCACTGTTTAAACCCTCTGTTTAACATAGTCCTATAACTTTTACCCAGATCAATACGAGCATCCTAGAAATGCCCTTTGTGTTCTCTTCCTGTCACTGTCCATCCATACAAAGCCAGTAATTCTCCTGACTTTTAATACCATATGCTAATTGTGTTTGCATTTGAACAGCCTTCACAGATATATAATTCCATTTAAGTGGAATGAGCTCTTTGAGTTCTGGTTTATTTTGCTTAACATGATTGTGAGGTTTATCCGAATGGTTCATTTTCATTGCTGCATAGTAATCTATTGTGTGATAATGCCACAATTTATTTATCTGCTCTGCTGTTAACAAGCATTTTAGTACTTACTTGCTTTTGGCTAATAGTGGCATTGTGAATATTCCGGCATTTGTCTTTGGTAAAAACATATATACTTTTGGGGGGAGGTACTTAGGAGTTGGTGTGTCGTAGGTTTATATATCTACTCAGATTTAGTAGATACTGCAGACAGATTTCCCAAATGGTCGTACCAATTGATACTCTGAGCAGCAACATATGAGGGTTTTGGCTGTATCATAACCTTGTCAACACTTGACATTATCTGTCAACTTTTTCTTTATCCTTCCAAGTGTTGAACCATGGCAGCCATTGCTTCCATGGGTCAAGCTTCATGCTTTAAGCAGAACTTCTTTGTTTTTCTTTTGCACCACTAGGAGATAGAGAACTTTGTATATTCTTTCTCAGTCTTCAGATTGAAAGGCTCACTTGGCTTTTGAAGTTTCATTCAACAGTCAGGTAATAAGAGGCATTTTGGAGTTTGGAAAGGTAGCTAGCCCACAGTATCTGCCATCCAGAGGTAATGCGGGTTTCTGAATGAGGACAAATGCTACTGAGCTAGAGAACAGGAACAGGGAGCCTCACACAAACATTTCTTCTGACCTCCCAGGCTAATAGTAAGCCTCAGATACTTCCTTTCTTCTTGTCAAGAAAATTCTTCCTTTGGAGCATTTTGTTTCTTACACAAATGGCCCTTGTAGGCTTATTTAACCTTTTCTTCCCTATTAAGTGCTGTTGACTTGAGCAAGACCCATTTGACTTTGACATGTAGTTCAGTTGTTAAGAAGCATGAGAATTTCCTGTTGTTTTTTTTTTAAAGATTTTATTTATTTATTTATTTGACAGACAGAGATCACAAGCAATCAGAGAGGCAGGCAGAGAGAGAGGAGGAAGCACGCACCCCACTGAGCACAGAGCCCAGTGCGGAGCTCGATCCCAGGACCTGGGATCATGACCTGAGCTGAAGGCAGAAGCTTTAACCCACTGAGCCACCCGGGCGCCCCCTGTTATTAACTTTGGTTGCTAAATAGTTTATAAAATAAATGAAGGTATAGTCTAGGATGCCTGTCCTTTCACAAGAAATTTCTTCTCTGTATCTGGATTGTGTCTCCATAAATCTTGCATATATGATACTATGTACTTTGGCAGATTTCTCAGAAATACCACTGTTGCTCCTTTCTAGAAATTTGGAACCATCCGGGCAGATTTGATTGAGCAGATGAGATTCAAACAGAGACTGAAGGTGATCCAGACGCTGGAGGATACTACGAAACGGAACGTGGTAAGTCCTTTGAAAAACAGCAGGTGCCCTTCTTGCTTCATAAATTCCTGCTGGACAGACTGAGATGGTTTAAAAGAAGAAAATCAGAACTTTTCCAATGTAATATCTTTGAGATTGTGTAATTCATTGTGTCCACCTTCTTATAGGTCCGAACAATTGTGACGGAAACTTCCTTTACCATTGATGAGCTGGAAGAACTCTATGCTCTTTTCAAGGTGAGTTTCAAAACAAATCCATGTACAGCCAGGGGAATAAAAGAGTTCACTTTAATGATTCAGTTAGTTCTAGGTTTTTCTGTTAAATTGATAAGGGACAGCATGAAGATCAAAATGCATAAAGATGTAAAGCTGAGAAATGGAATGCTTAGTATGAGAAGTAAACATATTCTTATCATTTAAGCCAATGTGTTAGCTCTGTTCCACTCCATGTAATACTTTAGCTGTTTCCCTGGACTTGACCAAAAAGGGTATTACTTTATATCACTCATGGGAATGATGGCAGTAGAGTTTAAATGCTGCTTGAAATTATTGTAAATTGTGATTTTTTTAAAATTTTAAGCTGTATTAAAGCACCTTTAGAGCTTTCTTATCTTAAGCTATGCTAAAGCACAGTGAAAAAAACTATGTAACTAGAGTCAGAATAAGGCTGTACAATTGTCTAAGGTAAAGCTGGTTGGTTAAATTTCTGTGGTTTTCATTCCATAATTCAGTCCATACCAATCTTAGTCCTGAATGACAAAAACATTTTATTAGTAAATAAAACAAAGTAGATTTTTTTTCTTCTAGAAAAAAATACTTTTGTCCTATCATTATCAACCTGATAGGCAAAAATGTGGCAGTGAGCAGGAGAAAACTTTTTAAAAGATGTCTTTTATGCTGATGCCATGTTTATCCTGATTTCTAATTGGGCAGCTTCTTTTTTGTAGTTCCTTTTACTGCCGGAGCAAACTTGACTATTTGGAAGACTGCAAAGATAGCAGGAAGCATAAAACAACAGAGATCTGGGTTGAATACGAATAGCTCTTAGAATCGGAGGGTGTGATAGCTGAGAATGTTTTTGCTAATATTCCTGCTTGCTTGTTAGCTACTGAAGAGCACCTCTCCTCTATTTTATATTTTCATCATTTTGTAAATATTTTATTTATTTGTCAGAGAGAGAGAGGGAGAGAGGGAGAGAGCACAAGCAGGGGCAGGTGCAGAGGGAGAAACAGGCTCCTCGATGAGCAGGAAGCCCAATTCGGGACTCAGTCCCAGGACCCCTGGATCATGACCTGAGCTAAAGGCAGACACTTAACTGATTGAACCACCAGGCACCCCACCACTATTTTAATTCTTCTTGTTTCACTGGTGCCTACTCTAGTGTCTCTGCCTGGCAGGTGCTCTGAACATGTGTGTTGAATAGATAAATTAGTGATCAGTTACTCGTCTAGTATAATCTCGGCTTGTTTCTGATGCGGGTACAAAGAGATTGAGGTCTCACAGCTGGTAAGTGATACCCGGCGTGCAGCCGGGCAGTGTGACCGGCAGAGTGGACCCCACCCCTCCCCCACCAGCCTCCATTTGGCACTTGGTGGTGAAGTCTTTCTAGTGGGCCAGCCCACTCATATTTTATCCGTACACGGTAACTAACTGCTTAGCATAAGATGGTTATACCTAAGAAAGGGTCCCTCTTGGTTTCACAAAGGAAAAAATGCAGTGAGCCAGCCTGGATCAAAACAAAATGATATAAGGATCCAGTTAGGATCAGATTTTAAAGGGATGCTGAGGACCAGAAGAAATGTGCTTGGTGAGGTAGTAGGAAATAGAGCCGGGCTGTGGGGTAAGTGAACAGAAGTGGGAGTAGCAGCCGGAGGCAGCAAGACCATGAACAGGTAACAAGGAAGGACATTGATAATAGAAAGAGGAGGCTGCCCTTGGGGGACGCCTGGGAAAGGAGGATGAGCCCGGTTGTGTGCAAGTCCCAGATACGGAGATTACTGAAGCCAAGACTTCTTACCTGGGCACTCCTTTGCCCTCTGGTCTGCGCACAATCAGGTATCAGGTGTGTCCTGTGGACCCTGAGAACATGCCTGAAGAAAACACGCTGTCCCGAGACTCCAAAGCCTTGCCCTAAGCCTGTGTTCGAAAACAGGAGTTCCCCAAACCTGCCCAGCACTCCAAGAAAGAATCGGAGACTCACTGTCGCTGTCGGGGCTGGGAAGGAGCCTTGAGAGAGACTGTGGAACCCAAGATAAAAAGTTCAGTTATGGACTCTCTTTTGAGTCTTTGAAACACTTTAATTGGCCTTAAATCACTAGAACAAACATTGAGGCATTGGTATTCATCAGATCCTCCGCCAGTCTCTTTAGTCCTTCAAATAGCTGGTTTCCAGGGGGGAGGCGGTGGGGGGTTTCTGCAGATAGGAAGGAAAGATGCAGTCCTTTCTCGAGGAGCTCAGAAACTTGGCAAGCCACTAAGCCTACACGTGCAACAATGTAACATTGTGTGTCAACTATACTCAAATTTAAAAAAATAATAATAATAAAAATCTAAAAAGTTAAACTTGGAGGAAAAAGGTGCAAAGGCTGCCACCTTGAGGCACATTTGATGGAAAATGTAGTTCAAGGCCCCTTTGCCCTAGTTTATCTTGAACTCTCTAAATACTTCCTTTGGTCCTTTTTGGACATCTGTGTCCCTGGTCTCCACATGACAGAGTATGGGAGCTAATCAAGGAACAGGCTCATCTTCTGATGGTTGGGAGCACCATGAAAGTGCCTGGACCCACATTCAAGCCTGGTTGCAGCGTAACTTGAATGCTTTAGTTAGGAGGAAATCCTCTGGGCAACCTTTATCCATAGCTTAGGTAAAGAGGACCCCTGGGGGGAGGGGGTCATCAACCCTGCCTCCCCCCACAACAGAGGGCTTTCCGGAATCCCCTTCCAGCTCAATCCTTGCGGCCTTTCTGATCTCAGCCTCCCCTCCCTCTGACAGCCCACCCTCTGACCTCACCACCAGGAATGCAGTCCCAAAGCCAAGGTGAAATCTGACCCTGCTTCCTTCATTCTCCAGAGGCTGCCTTGTGGAAACCTGGCTTTGGCTTTGTCTCCCACCTTTCCTCCTTCCTCTCTTGCCTACTCCCACTCCTCTCTCTTTTAGTTCATTAGCTGTGATTCCCAGTAAACAATTGTGAAGAGACGTTTGGGCTTTGCTCCTCTCAAAGTGAGAGCAAAATCAAAGTACCACACACAACTGACTCCCCCCTTGCACAACTCCCAGGCAAGGGGGAGAGATCTGATTTGAAAGTGCTTTTTTTTCTATTGCAATATTTATATGTTACTGTCCTGAAATACTCAGGTAGTACAATAGGGAATAAAGTAAAAATAAAGTCCTCCTTTTCATGCCCCTCCCATCTCTCCCATCTACCATCCAGAGCTAACTGGAAATGTCAGGGAGGGGTGTCCTTCCTGGCTTTTCTGTTACGAGTTTTATCTTTGTGGTCTTCCTAGAATGGGTACATATATCTACCAGATTTAATATGACTTCATGAATAAGAGGCTGCCTTGTTTCCAAGGACAGAAACAGGAAGCTTTTTGTTGTTTCCAGAGCTCTATTCTCCTTACCCTGGTGGTTCCTACTCATAATTTTTCTGGAGCTCTTTTCAGATGTGCGCAATAAGAAGACAATGTATTTGTAGCTTGAGTACTGTGACTGTGCTGTTTATGTCACTTCAGTGACCAAGACTCAGGGGGTGCATGGGACAGTAAACTAGGAATTCAGAAACCCCCGATACCATCATGCTTCTGCTCTGAGGAACAAGTTGACCTTCTGAGAGCCACTCAGCCTCTGGGCTTCCTCATCCTCACCTAGAAAACATGGTGGTCTATTAAATTACAGAACGTTTTCACGTTAACATTCTAACTTTTTTAAATAACAAAATTGTGTGTATTTTCACAGGAGGTTTTTTTTTAAGATTTTCATTTTATTTATTTGACATAGATCACAAGTAGGCAGAGAGGCAGGCAGAGAGAGGAAGGGAAGCAGGCTCCTTGCTGAGCAGAGAGCCCGATGTGGGATTCGATCCCAGGACCCTGGGATCATGACCTGAGCAGAAGGCAGAGGCTTAACCCACCCAGAGTCACCCAGGAGCCCATGAGTTATTTTTTTAAATGCCTGTGAGTGTGTGCGTGAGGAGGAGGAACAGAGGGGCACGGGCAGTGATGTGGGGTGGGCGGGGCGGTCCCTTCCTTCACCTGCCCCCAGGAATGGAACTGGACCTTCCATACCAGATGTAAGCTGTAGAGGCGGTCCACAAGGAGTTAGTGGGGTGGTCGGGCAGAGATCTGTATAGAGCAAGGAGAAGACAAGGAGCCCTGACACCAGAGCACCGCGCTCCAGGAGATCCACATGGGTTGACGGGTTGACAGAAAGCCCTTTTCCAAAATGTCAGGCAGGGCCTTTTCTTCCTGGTATTTGCTATGAGATCGCAACCCCAGCAACCCTCCTGTTCTTTCCTTTTCCAGGCAGAGCATCTCACCAGCTGCTACTGGGGCGGGAGCAGCAATGCACTGGACCGGCATGACCCCAGCCTGCCTTACCTTGAACAGTATCGCATTGACTTTGAGCAGTTCAAGGGGATGTTTGCTCTCCTCTTTCCCTGGGCGTGTGGAACTCACTCAGAAGTGCTGGCCTCCCGCCTGTTCCAGTTATTAGATGAAAATGGAGACTCTCTGATAAACTTCCGAGAGTTTGTCTCTGGGCTAAGTAAGCATGTGACGTTTTTGCATGACTTTGGAGGGGACCAATGGGGCAGGTATTCCTGCTGGTGGCCCTTGGAGCTGCCCTCAAGGCCCCAGCCCCACACTGCCTCCAAAGATTGGGTTTCTAGGGCAGAGGAACACATTTTAAGGTTTGCAAACTGCCAGTGATGTTTTCTGTTGTTTTTTTGTTTTGTTTTGTTAATTATTTATTTGACAGAGATTGCACAGGCAGTGGGAACAGCAGGCAGAAGGAGAGGGAGAAGCAGGCTCCCTACTGAGTAAGGAACCTGATGTGATTCAGGGACCCTGGAATCATGACCTGAGCCGAAGGCAGCCGCTTAACCAACTGAGCCACCCAGACATCCCTGCTGCCTCTTTATTTATTTTAGATTTTATTTATTAGAGTGTGCACGCATGTACACACGGGTTGGGAGGAGGGGCAGAAGGAAGGGGAGAAGAGACTCCTTGCCTAGCAGGGAACCTGACGCGGGGTTCGATCCGAGGACTGGGATCGTGACCCGAGCCAAAGGCAGACACTTACCTGACTGAGCCACCCAGTCACCCCTGCTGGTGACATTTCTTTTTAGTGAATGGATGTACTCTATGATTAAAGCATTGCCTTCTACATGAGTTAGTTCTCAGCCCTAGTTAAAATACATTATCAGAGAATTTGCAAGACAGTAAAATGCCAAGTTAAACACTGAAACGACAGGCCATGATAACTTTACAAGAGAAAAAGAAATACTAGGGTGGATTGTTTTTCTTTGACAAAAACTATATTTACATTATATTTCATAAAACTTTATAAAAAACATTTCATAATGCTTTTAATAAAGAGTTGAAGAGACCACAGCAGTGCCGCAGTCTTAATGGAGGTCTTTTCTCTCCATTTTACCTGGAGGAAGGACGGTCCATCATGAGCGAGAACACCCCATCTCACAAGCAGTGCGTGGTTTCTGCCTTTCGGCCGCCCTGACAATGATTCTGTGTTAGGAGGACTTCCCTGTGTTCTTTTGAACTCTTGCTCCATTTGTAACTGAGCAGAAGATCTATAGCGTAGTAGAGCCTGGCCTGCCAGATAGGAGGTTGTGGTCGTAGTGTGCATTATGGCAGGCTGCCAGAAGGAGAGAAGGAAAAACAAGTTGATTCTAGTCATGCCACTCTGTGACCTTGGCCATGTACTTTAAAATGATATGCCCTAGGGAAGATGAAGGGGTCAGTCATAGAGCCAACGATGATGCCAAAAAAGTGCTCTAACTCTTTAAGAATAATGACTAGAGGGCTTAGAGGCCAGAGGAAGCTGATGGTTTTAAAAAAGGCAAAGGAGGGGCGCCTGGGTGGCTCAGTGGGCTAAAGCCTCTGCTTTCGGCTCAGGTCATGATCCCAGAGTCCTGGGATCGAGCCCCGCATCGGGCTCTCTGCTCAGCGGGAGGCCTGCTTCTTCCTCTCTCTCTGCCTACTTGTAATCTCTGTCTGTCAAATACATAAATAAAAATATTTTCAAAAAAAAAAAAAGGCAAAGGGGTATAGATGAGATGCCCTGAGGAAGGAAAAAATTATTTGTGTAAACCACTCATGTATATGCTTAAAGGGGGACATGGAAGAACTAGCCTTTTTTTTTTTTTTT
>ML100236.1:0-16209 GCA_003697995.1 Taxidea taxus jeffersonii
GAGAATTTCACAGTTGTATGTCTGGAGGTCTTTCTAGCCTCTTTGTGCTTGGGTGGTGTCCTCTCTGCTTCTAGGACATAAACATTTGTTCCATTCTCCAGGTTAGGAAAGTTTTCATCCAGGATTTATTCAACTATATATTCTAGTGTTCTCTCTTTCTCTGCCCCCTCGGTATTCCCAATAATTTTGACACTGGAACATTTCATGGTGTCATTTATTAGCCTAAGTCTGTTTTCATGGCTTCTTAGCTATTTGTTCCAGGCCTCCTCCTTATTCTTCTTTCCTACCCATTTGTCCTCTGGATCAGTAATTTGATCTTCTACCTTTTTTTTCCCTAGCTGCTAGAGTATTTATATTAGATTGGATCTCATTGATAGCATTTTTAACTTCTGCTAGATTTGCTATCACTTCAGCCCTTAGAGATTCTATGTTGCCACTAATGGTCTTTGAAAAACTAGCCAGTGCCTGGATAATTGTTACCCTGATTTCCATTTCCAACACATTGTTTATGTCAATATCCAATAGTTCTGTACCAGAGGTCACGGTCTCTGTATTTTTCCTCTATTGTGTGTTCCTCCTCCTAGTAATTTTGGTGGAGGTGGATGAGGGGATGCATAGCTGAATATATCAACCACGATCCAGGTAAGGTGCAATCTGGAATATTGAAGAGCTATCAGAAGTCACCACCAAAAAGAGAGGGAAATAAAAAGAAGAAGAAAGGGAGAGAGAAGGAGAGGGAGAGAGAAAAAGAGAAGGCCCAGCCAAAATGAGCCCCCAAAGTAAGATTTATAATGTATGTAAACAGAAATGAACAAACAAAAAGACTTTCAAAAGTAATGGAAAAAAAAGAACCCAGCCAAAATAAAGTCAAAGAATAAGATTTATATAATACCAGAAAGAAAAAAAAAATACGCAGAAACACTGAGAGAAGAAAAAGTTGGAAGGTGGTTATAAATCCTCAGTGCAGGTGAGGAATGTTCTTTTGGTTCTTCCTGGGTGTATCTTTATATCTTTGTTAAAGGACTCAACTTTCCAGAGATAAAGGGATATTAAAACTGGTTTATATATAGGGATAGTATTGAATAGAGAAAAAGGAATACCTTGAAGCTTACATCTTTATGTACATTTTTTAAAAGAGGGGAAAAAATAAAAGAAAAAGAAAAAGCGCATGCATATTGTGAAAAAAGATCAAGTTAAATGTTATTATGCAGTGTGTTACAACCTCTAGTTGTAATGGCAAGTAGGTTAAAAAAATTAAAAGAAAAAGAATCCTGAGAACGAATTAAAAAAAAAACAAGTTGTATCTGTGAAATTTACAGGTTTTAGGGAAATACTGTTAGCTAATACATTGTTTTCCCCTGATGTTGGGGTTTTATAGTGTTATGGAGACCCTGTGGTGATTGTTTTCTCATTCTTTTGGCTTGCCTTCTGGGAGAGGAGCCTGCTGCATTGTTTTTCAGTCAGTTTTGCTTAGGCTGAGTCACCCTGACCCCTCTCAAGGGGCTGGGCTCCGTGGAAACCGATTTTTCAGGGTTTTGTTCTCTGAAGGTGTTTTTTTCCCCCCTTTGGTGGCTTTTTGGAGGTATAGTGGAAAGCAAACTGCACCCAGACCTCCACCTCAGAGAGAAGCCTTAGTCTGCTCCCCTCTGTCATCCAGGACATATAGACTCCCCCTCTGTAAACTCCACTGAACAGCACAACCTCCCACAATCAGTGCACTCCCACAGCCACTCTCTCAGTGGTCACCTGAGGTGCCTGCCTTTCTATTCACCCCCGTGTCACTAAAACTGTGAGTGATATTGGTCCAGCTAGCCCCCTTCCAGAGGCTGCCTTTGCTGGGACTACTGTCTGGAGTCCAGGCCCAAGGCAGAGTGTGCTCAGACCCCATGGTCACGCAGTTTGTGGGAGGCTGCCAGTGAGGGATCCTGACCAGAGATCATGCATCATTCTCTCAGGCATGGAATCATTCAGACCCTTGTGGCCAATGACGGAAAGCCACAGTCCTAGAGAGCACCAGGCGGTGCCCACACCAGACTCTCTCACACATGGCAATAGTGCACTAGGACCCCACGGTCCATGCAGAGCATGAAGACTGTGGAAGTCTGTGGACCTAGATAGAGAGCACTGGCTGGCGCCCACACCAGATTCTCATGTGTGGGCAGGAGTGCACCCAGCCAAGCAGTGGTGCAAGCAGCAGAAAGCTAGGGGCTCAGGGACCATGGACTGGAGGCTCTACCACACTCTCTCTGGCATGGGTCATCGCATGGTAGTGCGATGGTAGTGTCTGTTCTGGGTCTGTGGGATTAGGCCATGTTTGTGACTGCCTGATTCCATCAGTTGCCCCTTAAGATCTTTTGCTCTTTTTGAGTTCTTTTAACTAGACTTCAAGTTAATACTGGTCCCCTATCACAGGACACTTTCATATTTGAGTATAACTTTCCAATGGGGTTGCTCAGGTGGTTCCCTCCCCCTTCTGTTTATGCTCTGATATCAGTCTGAGCATCCCAACTCTGCTTTACCTCTCAACTGGTGTTTTCTGCTCTTATAGAGATCTAGAAGTGTATAATCTTACATCTCAGGCTGATTTCCTGGATGCTCAGAGTGTTCTGGTAGATATGTAGCCCAATTTAGGGGGCTGGTTGAAACAGGGTCTCTTACTTCTCCTCCATGTTGCCCCCCCTCCCAAGGACACTATTTAATGCTCAGTTCACTATCACATTGAGAAAGTTATGGAAGTTTAAGATTCATTCTATCCTGAAAAAATATGAATCTCCAGGAATCTAGTTGAGGGAGAGGGATAGGAAGTAAACATCATGTTTGACCGCCTAGAAATTATCCAAGTTCATAATTTTGTTTTCAAGTTCTTTTCTATGATGAACCAGAAGTGTTCTCATAAAAAGCCAAAGTTTCTACTATGACGACTAGATTCTTTACTGCATTGCCTAGAGGCAGAAATTATATAAATATCATTACTTTGAAAAATAAATCTTGCTTTATATAACATGATTTTTCGGTGAAAAACAAGGTATATTTTTGGGAAAATATACAGAATCTTACTATTATAGTAAAAACATACCATTTGCACTACAAGCAAGAAGTACAAAGTTAAACAAGTATATTTGATCCAATTCTATTTACACCATGAGAAAATACTCATCATTGTATTTTAACTGATGTTTTATAAAAATCAGGAACTTTGCTGCACAAGCAGAAATTCTCAATAATTTTTTTTTCCTTTCCTCTCAAAGAAGAAATCCAATACTTCTTTTTCTTAAGAAGTTGCCCATGAAATTGTTATTCTAACTCTAAAGTAGCCCAAAGAGAAAATAAGTAAAGCATTTATGTTTCAGTCGGGAACCAAATTGGAAAGGGTTCTACTATTTATAATTTCAATCACTAAATTAACAATAAATGTATAATCTGGTAACATTCCAACATTCAGATAACATGCCCTTGAAAACCGTGATGTTTCCCTGACATTGGGTCTGCAAAAAGCTCTGCAACCATAACTGTTAACACTAGACCAGTCATATATAACTTTTTCAACAGGTGATGTCAATGAAAATGTCAGGATGCTTGTAGGGCAGATTAATTTGTGGTGGAAGGAAAATGCCAAGAGTCAAGAAATGGTGTCTTCTTAGTCATGATTTAACTTAAAATAAAACTTGAATATAAAACGTGCTTTTAGGGGTGCCTGCATTGCTCCGTTAGTTAAACATCTGTCTTTGGCTCAAGCCATGATCCTGGAGTCCCGTGCTGGAGCCCAGTGTCTTGTCTGCCTCCCTGCTTGGCGGGGAGTCTGCTTTCTCCCTCTCCCCTGCCCCTGCCCTTACTCATTCTCTCTTTCAAAACAAAACAAAAGAAAAAAAGTGAAATCTTTAAGATGTGTTTTTAGTGAACATTTGCTAAAGCAAAACAAATTTTGATCAGGGCAATATTTGATAAGGCTAGTATAAAAACATTTCTGAAAATCATAAATGCTTCAATTAGAGGTTTTGGAAATATTGGCACATTGCTTCTAAATTTAAGGTATTGCAAATACTTTGCGGGTACTGTTTTAAACATTGCCCTAATCAAAATCCTGGACTGGTTCTCATGTGAGAACAAGATGTTATGTAAAATCAGAAATCAAAGAATCAAAGAGAAGTATTTCAGTATTAGAAGTGGACGTGGGATCCATATTTTAAGCTGAAAGGTCAACTTGATAGATTGTCAAGCCCATGTGGAAATGGATTCCCATTCTAACAAGTGACCATGTATTGTTTAATAAGCTTCCATGTTTCAGTCAGGCTCTGCCACTTAATAGCTGTGAGTTTGGGCAAGTTACATAATGTCTTGAATCCATTTTTCCATGGAAACTGAGAACAATCAGTACCTCATAACCCATTGTGGTTGAAAGGCCATGGTAAAGACTAATTCTATAACAACTTTCCTTCCTTTTACTATGTGTTGAGTGTTTCCAAACCACCTAATGTCTGTGCTTCTCTAATAATATTTTTCTCTGCTATTCCATTTCCCCCACAGATAAAAGTTCTTTTGAAGGCATTTCTCTGAAGCCCACAATATTTCTTCCTTCATTTGCTAAAGAACACTCCATAAGGCTGGAACATATCTTTGTCTTATTGAGGATATTTCCCCTGATGTTATCAAGATGTATTGGAAAGAAAAGAATGCCAAACCAGCCCTCAAATCCCAGCAGGGAGATACTATGAAAATGAATGACACATACATGAAATTCAACTGGCTGACTGTGACTGGAGTGTCAGTGGATAAAGAACACAAATGTATAATCAAACATGAGAGTAATAATGGAAGGATTGATCAAGAGATTCTTTCTCCTTCAATAAACAAATGTATGTGTTTATAGACAAAGATATAACCTCCTAGAAACTTTTTTTCCACCAAAGGGAATACTGTACCTTTATGTCAAGTATTAATGGAAAACAAAGAATTAGAAGTCTTTCTTTCATGGTGATGCTTTTAACAGTAGCATAAATGTCCTGCTCTATGTCCCCATAGAATCAAAATACTATGGGCTTTGGAACATACAGAGAAAATGAAAAAGACAAAATCACTTACACTTTCTCCCCTTAGTTTTGCCATCCAAAATATTAAGATCAGAGTGATTTTTTTAGGGTTATTGTATGCATCAAATGAAAGCACCTAGAAACCTCACACACAATAAACTGACAAAAGAGAACCAGTTTTGATGATTTTACTCGATTAGGAAATAAGAACAATTGTACATCTTTAAGGAATGTTTTACTCAGCATTCAAATTCCCTCTCATTTCAATCTTGCTCTACTCCAAATATAAATCATAAACAATAAGATGAAGGCAACAAAATGTCGTTCATTTTTTGGAGCCACATTGCAGCTCTACAGAAAATGATATTTTGGCTGCTGAGGTTTTAATATGGTCTTGGGTTTCTCAAATTTAGATTTTACAAACTGCTCTAAGGTGAAAATTCCAGTGAAGATTGGTTGAGTCTAACGTGTCTATTTTTCCATTCTATACAAGCAATGTATTCTGTATGATTGGCAAATGATGCTCAGCGAACATTATTACAGTTCTAGTATGTGCCAGGTGTGGGAGGGATGAAGGATGAACTACTGTCCCAAGGAGGATCACTACAGTAAGGCTAATATACTTTTCCTAGTCACTCAAGGTTACTTGTGATTCAGGCATTGTATCCCAAATTAATCTCATTGGTGCAGATTCTGGTCATATTTAGAAAGTGTGCGCAGACAGCTGAATTTGCCCTCGCCAGACAGTGGTTCCGTAACTCACCAGACTCAGAAGTGAACTCCTGGGCATTAATATCACAGACTAATCTTCCAGAGTGCCCATGAGAAGAAATTTTTGTTTGTACTTTCCCTTTTTCTTAAACAGCAATTTTTCAGCAGTGAGTGGAAAGCACATAAAAAGACCTGTGAAGAGCTTTCTATATAGAAGTCTAAAATTTTAAAGTCAGTCTTCATCTTCTTGGGTCTGGGTCTATTAAAAAGAAAGCCATGGAGATGCCTGGGTGTCTCCATTGGTTAAGCGTCTGCCTTGCTCAGGTCATAATCTGAATGTCCTGGGATCAAGTACCACTTCAGTATCCCTGCTCTTCTCCCTCTGCCTGCTGCTCTTCTTGCTTGTGCATGCTCACTCTCTCTCTCACGAATCAATAAATAAATCTTAAAAAAAAAAAAAAGCTTCAGAACCAAAATGGCAACTTTTAACTTAAGGCCCAGGTCACTAAACCAAAACTTACTACCTAGCCCAAGTACAATTTCAACCCCCAGAAGAGAGAGACCTTTAAGCAGTGAACATGGGAGTTTCCTGTTCAGCACCAGGAAGATTCCTGATTAATCCCTCCCATTCCTCTTAGGAGGAAAATAATACCTAAAGAATTGATTTTTTAAAAAAGATTTTACTCATTCATTTGACAACAGAGACTACAAGTAGGCAGAGAGGCAGAGAGAGGTGGGGGAGCAGGCTCCCTGCTGAGCAGAGAGCCCAATGCAGGGCTCCATCCCAGGACCTTGAGATCATGACCTGAGCCAAAGGCAGAAGCTTAACCCACTGAGCCACCCAGCCATCCCACATGGATTTTTTTAAAAATATTTTATTTATTCATTTGACAGGGAGAGAGATCACAAGTAGGCAGAGAGGCAGGCAGAGACAGAGAGGGGGGGAAGCAGGCTCCCTGCTGAGCAGAGAGCCCAATGTGGGGCTCAATCCCAGGACCCTGGGATCATGACCCGAGCCGAAGGCAGAGGCCTTAAACCACTGAGCCACCCAGGTGCCCCCCACATGGATGTTTTGTTAATGATTTCCTTTTTTTCTCATTTTCCTTTGCTGTAATCCTTTGGAGCTCACCTATACTTGCAAGGTGGGATGCTGCCCCACTCTTAATTTGATTGATTAATGCAGCCATTGTATCTTTAGCATTTACTTGGTTGAATTTTTGTTATTTAACAGATTTGGTGGCAGCAACGGGATCAGAAGTAGACTTTCAGGGACATTCAGACACAAGGAGAAACAGATGTGAGAAACTTGAGTCCTTTGTGTTCCCTGTCTTTCCCGCTATATTCAAGGCGTGTCGGTGAGTTCCTTGTGGTTCTGAGCTCCCCCTTTCTTTCTATTCAGGATCCTGATCTAATTGGCTTTCAGGTCAGCATGGGCTGGCAGAGGGTTATGCCCAGAGCCCAGTTGAACTAGCGCTTTTTTTCTGGAGCTCTATTGAGCTCACATATTTGCCCAGAGCCCAATTGAACTGGCAGAAATGTCTGCCCATATCCAAGCCCCTAAACTTTCAGAACACAGTTCCCTGGGTCCAATCCAAGTTGGTTCCAGGGAGAATTGTTGGTGCACACAGAGTACACAGTACTTCTTTACTGCCCATACACCACGGTGTACATAATTGTCTTGGTTTGTCTATAGATAAAGACTACTCCTAATAGGGATCTCAGAGGCAGAATAACCTACAAAAATTAGTGGGCATGGGTCAATCATTCAAAGGCTATTATAGCACTTGTCACCCCAAGAACACTCCCTTGAAACTATAAGTTGGTCAGGGAGTGGGTAGGTGGGACAGTAGGTCAGCCATTAACTTCAAGAGAGCTTGAGAGCTACTTGAGAGTACAAGAGTACTGAGAGCTAGCAATGTAACGCACACACAATCCCCAATTCCAGGACACATCTCTGAAAGCGGTTAGTTCTGTTTAGAGAAGTATTTGCTCATAGGATCCTTAAATTATGATGAGTCAAGCTCACTGCCACCCACTACACCTGCTTATTGTACAACTAACAACTATTGCCCAAATGTTACAGATATCTAGCAAAAATGGCAAGATCCTACTAAGCTTGTTTTGTGTCCTAAGGAACTGGTTTGGTAACTGTCAGGTTGGAGATCCAAAAATAAGCTCTGAGAGAAATGTGAACTACAACTTATTTGTGGATATATAGCTAGGCAGAAATGGATGTTAATTCCATTAGTAGCTATTTTCCTACCATTCTGCTGCCAGCCCTCAGGGCAATTAGAACATAGAAATACAATGTTCAAAATGGGAAACTTTCCAATTCTATAAGATCACTTAAGAAATGCATTTAGAAGCAAGCATTCTCCAGTTAAGCAGACTAAGAAACCTCTTAATTGGCAAGCAGAAGTCTCTAAAATGTTTCAAAATTCCAAAGTCATTGAAACATTCCTTGCAAAAGTTTAATGAAAAATTAAAGGTTGGAGAAGCACCTAAAACAGAAAAACCTATAGAAGACTGACATAACTCCTCGTGCTCCCCTTTTTGCTCCTTCGAGCACTCATTCTAGTCTGAATTGCTTTTCCACTCCGCAAACTACACAGCCATAAACAGATGTCTGCCATATCGATGGCCTTAGACATACCCTGGTATCTACCTGCATGGGAGGGCCCCCAAATGAGCTTGTCCCAGAGGTGATGAAACTGGATGGTTTCAGAAAAGCTACTATATTAAATCCTCGAACAGCCAAGTGGAAATTCCAGTAAAGTCCAGGGCCTGCAGAAGGGGTCCTGCAAAAACTGGCAGTGTAGAGGGATGGGTGCAAACCCTTAGCAGAATCAGCTCCTTCCGAATCTCTGTCTGCAGTGCTTGATCCAGAGAGGATAATAAAATTTCACATTGCCCCATCCCTTCCAAGTCCAGACCGATTCCTGTGAATCCTTTCTCTCACAGAGATGGCTATTGCCTTCTTGCTGGTGGTATCCTGCATAAATGTTCTTAGCTTTCTGCCTGCTGGGGACCTGTGGCTGGTTGGTTCCTTCCTTTGGCTCTCACTGTGAGTGACTCTGGATCTTGGGAGAGAGTATCCTTTGCACCCCCTTTGGGTACCCATCTTACACCCAAATGGGGTCATTCCATGCTGCCATAAATCCTTAAAAATCAAATTATGCACCCAAAGGGAAGGAAGCAAATTAAAGCTCATATGATTCGATAGGTTGGATCAACACAGGATGTCATTTCATGTAAATAAAAATCTGTGAGTCATTGACAGCAACTGTCCTCACAAATCTGAACAGAACTGTAAATGCAGCTCTTTCAGAAATTCAAAGATCCCCTATTCCTTTTCCTGATCCCCCAACTTCTCCTGCTTATCAAAAGGGGCTTATAAGAGATTGGCTTTTTTTCTCCCTAAAGTTATACATCTTATTGTATCTTTGAAATATAAAACCAACCTACAGATGCCTGAGACTGAGGAAACAATAAGAAAGATGCCTTTTGAAAATGCAAACTGCCAATGATTAATAAATAAAATACAAACTGCTAAAGGGCTCCTGTGCCTAAACTCTAGCACAGTCTCCTTAATCATTCCAGGGACACAAAGAGATCTTAACGTTTTCTCCATACATGTTAGTGACTCTAGGCTCCATGCAGTCATCTATGTGTCCACAAATATATGTTGTCAATGTGAGATATTTTTCTCACTGGGTGGATTTTGCCCAAATTAATTTGTAGAGAGCTCTATCTCCTTGGATTGGAGGCAAGTACTTGTAAGGGTTGGGTATTCTAAAACTGTCAGAAAGATAGAAACTAAGCTAAATGTGTTTCAAATTCATATGATCTGGGCAAATAGACTTGGCTTTAGTTATTAGCACTAAAATTAAAACTTTCATGTGCCTTGGTTTACTAAAATAAGTAGATGTGATCTCTATTCCAAGATATTAAAAAAATAGATTGGAAGAATGACAAGCTTGTATGTTTCCTAATTTTTTTAATTTTAATTTTTATCCCAGCTACTCAACACACCATGTAATATTCATTTCACATTTACAGTATAGTGATTCAACACTTCCATCCATCACCTGTGCACATCAGGACAAGCACAACCTGTAATCCTGATCTCCTATATCACGGACCCCACCCCATGTCTCATACAGTTTTTATGGGTAATCTCAGTGAAACTGCTAGGAACAAGTTACATTGAATAGATGTAAATAAAATTAGAAATTGTAGATAAAGTCTTAGTCTTCCAAATCTTTTTGGTAAACTAAAACTTTAATGTTTTGGTGAGTTAGGTCAATGGTTAAATGAAATTACTTTCATTAAATATCTTGATCATTACTAGGTAAGATAATACTAAGTTATTAGTAAATGAACCTGAGTTTATCTCCTTTTGGTTACCTAATTGCAAAGAAACCGGGCTTGTTTTTAAACACATTTTTTGCTTTCCTGAAAGATTGTTTAATGAAAAAGCATGTATTTTAGCAAATTATGAAATGCATTCATAAATTCCCAACCTAAAGAATACTTGTGTAATGGACAGTTCACAACTGCTTTCTTCAAAAATGAAAGTTTCCAAGAGTTAAGGATTCTAAGAAATGTAATGAAGGCTACTGAAAATAATAAGAAAAACAACTCAGAACGCAAAGAAAGTAAGATGTATGTTTTTATAAGTAAAGGAGTGGAATGGAAATCCTTTTTTTTTTTTTTCAGTGAAAAAAAAGAAAGGAATTTTGTTCTACAGCAAAGCTGGTTATCTACAGAGGGTAAACTCAGGACAAAATCTGAATGCAAAAGAGAACGTTGTAAAGCCTTCTAAAAAGGGAATATTTGGAACAGAATGTTATGTGTGGTCAGGACAGACTAAGATTGGAATGAAGAATTTTCCAATCAAAAATAAGCTGGTAAAACATCAGAATTTGGTTTTCCTTCCTCAAGAGAATGAAGGATTTTGTGGATTTTAAAAAAAATTTCTTGGGAGTTTTGGCCCACTTAAGTCTCTTTGACCCAGAGCATCCCAAAGGTTTTGCTAAATTAATTTGACTTATTTGATATGTTAAATTACATGGGAGTCATTGTCAAGTAAAGCTTCATACTAAGTTTTTTTGCTATTATACTTGTAAGATTGTGGTACATGTAGATAAGGTCCATTCTGTTTCTACAAAACATGGCTCCTCATTGCCAGATGCAGGCCATCATGATGTCTTTGTAACATGGCCCCTGTTTCCTTCTGAATTAGAGAGAAGGTGGGTAAAGAATGGAAGTGGTTTAAAGAAAGAGTCAGTGCTAAGGGAAAACCAAGACAAACACTTGGTTCTTCCCAGATCCCTGGCAAGCCCCTTTTTTCTTGAAAAAAATTTTTTTCACTCATTCACCCACCATAGGGCATTTAAGATGATTCAAATGATAAATGGACATCAGTGGGAAGCCTTCTAAAACAGTAAACAAACAAACAAACAAACAAAAACTGTTTACCAGAGGTGTCTAACCTGTCAGGTCCATAATCCTGAGCAACTTTTTGTCTCCAGAGGTTTCAGGCCTCCTTCCTTTGGACCCTTTGAACACCTGCAGCTGAATTCATTCCACTGCCACTTAGTAGGGTTTGTCATATACCCTTGTTTTGTTTCTGTATTTTCTGGATCAGTTAAAGCCTTTCCCTACCAAGGGGCTGATGATTGCACTGTGGCAAAGACCCTGTTAAAAATGGGTTTCTCCCTTGGGGCACACTGTCTGTGATCTCCAGTGACCAGGGCAAATATTTCCCTGGGCAAATCACAGGAGCCTTTAGAAAATCCTTGTAGACTTCTTTGAATTGTCTCCCATCCAAGTACTAACCAGGCCCGACCCTGCTTAGCTTCCGAGATCAGACGAGATCGGGCGCGTTCAGGGTGGTTGAATTGTCTCAGTGTACAACCATTGTACATTGTGATCCAATTGTGTTGCATGCTGGTCTGTCCAATTACTGTAAGTCTGCAATGTCCAGTGCTCAAGCCTATCATCAACAGGTTATGGAAGCCTTCCTAGATCTCAGTTAAAAGGATCCTCTCCATCACAGTTTACACCCTGGTGATTAAGTATTTGAGACACATCATTAGAGGAAGATAGCCCTTGAAAGCCAGGAGAAGAGGGACCTTACTAAGTCTCCTTCTGTAAAATTCAAATGTATTGTGCCTCAGGTGCACATCCCACAGCTACAGAAGGCTCCACCTGACACCTGGTCCTGCACAGACACTTGATGTTTCTGAATTTACTTGGTAGAAAGTGAAATAGCTGACATCTAGGTAGACCGTGCTCAGGCGATGGATCAAGGCGATGGATCAAGACTCCAAGCTTTGACCAAACATATGATCCTTTATCCCTCTTCGCTTTTCCTTTACTCTGGCAAGGGCCTGGAAAGGTAACACCTTCATCAATATCTCCCAGGTCATTACTAGGGCAGTATCCTCTGGAATTTAGAGCAACCTTTTATTTCAGGCTACCAGAAAATTCAACCCTGGTCTGAAAATTACTCAAGCTAAATAAGACATCTCATTGGTTAACTACCCTACATTTATGTGCTGAGTTAGAAGGGAAATACCAAGAAAAATTGTGATCCAAGATTCATGCCTTTGGCTGTCCTTACTTCCCTGGTTAGGAATAAATGTAGATGGAGTGTGATCAAGACCTTTTCCTTCATTCTTGAAATTGTTGCAGAACTGCTTGCCAAAGCAATGTCTGCCCTACAAGAATCCTTACACTCTGGCCAAAGGAGTTCTTGAAAAGAAGATAGCCTTGGTTATCTCTTAGCTGAGCAAAGCTGCATCTGTGCTGTACACAACAGCATGTGCTATACCCTGACAAAGAGTTTTGGGGGAAGTTAAAGCCCAGTAACATCAGACTACTGAGGAAGCCACATGGCATGAAAGAGTGACTCCTTTAGCAGGGCCTTTCTTACTCATTTGTTTTTAATTGCTTTGAGCTTGGAGAACATAGCCTCAAATTGCACTCCAAACATTGGGAATTATCTTCTTTATCGTAATCAATATAATCTGTGTGGTGCTTTATGTTTTCTCAAAAGCTCTAAATGCAAATGCAGAGACACTATCCTGCATACTAATAATCTTTCTAAGATTGGAACTTCACACAAAAAAGAAGAGCATAACCAACTCAAAAATTGTTAAGACTGAAGTGGTGGCCTGTGAATATCACAAGGGTTAATCAGAAAGCTCAAGAACTGTGAATACTCCACTGAGGAACAGGTACTGTGAGCACTTCAGAGCAGCTGCTGAGAGTGATATTAATGCCTTCCATTTAGAGCCCATCTCTCAGTTATGCTGAGAGTCTGATCAAAAGGTGAGGTTGTTGAAAAGGAAAACCACAGGCTCAAAATGCCCTCACTTGGCTTAAGACCCTAAGTTGCTAAACGAAGACTTAATACCAACCCAACTGCAGTTTCAATGTCCAGAAATATATAACCTTTAGCCAGCCCAGGTGGGAATTTCCTGGTCAGTCCTAGGAAGTCTACTGATTGACCCCCTCTGTTTCCCTTAGGAGGGTGATCTTGCCTAAAACAATGGATTCTTAGCTGATAATGTTTTATTTTCTCCCTTGCTGTCTTATTTTTAAGATTTATTTATTTATTTGTGGTAGGGGGGTCGGAGGGAGAGGGAGAGTGAAACACAAATAGGCTCTGTGCTGAGCACAGATCCCTGTGCAGGGCTGGATTCCAAGACTCTGAGATCAGGACCTGAGCCAAAGCCAAGAGTTTGACACTTAACTGACTTGCACCACCCATGCACTCCATCTCACATGCTATCTAGAAAGTGTTTTTTTTTTTCCTTGTGGCCATTTGGACCGTCCCTCTATCTGCTGGGTAGGATACTACCCAAGTCATTAGTAAATCAATTAATACAGCCCATTAGGTCTTAAAACTTACTGTGCTGCATTTGGCTTATTTCACAGATTCTTATTTTGTGCATTTATCTTTGCTTACCTTTTATTTACCATAGACATTTACCTTTGCTTTCATCTGGATTGTGATGATGATACCATGAAATTATGCTGTGGAAAACATAACAAGGGTGAATTTGTTCATATACTTATATTAATGTACATCTTACCCTTAAAGTAACAGAAGTATGATCACAGAGTCAGCCCCAAGGTTTCAGTTCTACTGTTAAAAGAAAGCAAAACATAAATTCAGTATAACCACTGGGCTAAGTGTGCTGTTAAATTTTGATTTTTCTAGTGATCATAGAAAAGCAAAATGGAGAGTTAAGTTCCCCAGTGAGCATTATGATAAGGGAGAAGTTCTTGTTTGTGATGTATTTCACTTGACACTTATGTCTGAAATGGGTATCTCCCAAGGTCTTCTCATACAACAAAGCTAATGAGGACATTTCTGTTCATGCAGTTCTACAGTGGACATCTAGTGCTGGTTCTTGGGAGCTCTATTTTCTTTTAGTTTTTGATAAAAGCTTGTTCATATGTATGTACACTATACATGAAAGCCCAGAACAGTGAGTGATTCTGAAGAGAAAAAAAAAAACTTACCTTTTCCATGATTTTGACCAGCCTTGGTTGAGAAAGAGCACCTAGACACATATACACATTTTATTAGGCAAACTGTTACCTTAATGTCTGTATATCAATCGATGCATGATGTGAAGAGATTATTTATCTTTTTTTACAACTTTTATTTTTATTCCAGTTAATTAACTTACAGTATTATATTATTTTCAGGTGCACAATATGGTGAATAAAGTCACTGTATAGAAAAGAAGGAGACATTGAAAGCACTTTAAATTTAGCTTTTTAGGCTATTTTAACACTTAACATAATTATGCTAACATTTTCCTTCTTGGGATTTACCTCCATGCCTATACCTCAAACCCACTTCTTCCAGAGCACACCTGCCTCCAGCCCCTATGCAGAAATTCTCTTAGGGCTGTCTCCCACTGATTAAGTCCAGGGTGCACCAGTGATCTCAGAGCAGCCAGGCAGCCACTGGGCAGCGTGACAGTGGCGGGGTGTGAAGCAGCAGTGGGGAGGGGTGGCAGAAACCAGATGGGTTGCAGTGAGGCAGCAGGGGCAACAGGGCGGGGCAGCTGGGAAGCAATGGCTTGGGGTGGTGGACTGGTTGGCAGTGGGTAGGGGTAAATGGGTAGGGAGGTGGAGAGGCCAACACTAATACAGAAGCAGGAGGTGGGATGCACCTGGGCCTCAAGGGGGCGAGGGAATGAGGTGTCAAAAGGGAGGCATGGCAGGTGAGGCAAGGATTTGGCAGGGGCAGCCAGGCAGTAGCAGCCGGGGATGGGAGGCGGGAACAGGGGGGTGGGAGCCCTTGAAAATGGGGTAGGTCAGCAGGGCAGCACTTGGCGGGGCGGGGGGGGGGGGGTGAAGCTAGACAGTAGCTCGCAGTGAGGAGAGGGGACCAGTGAGGGGGATGGTGAGAGGCCACTCCTGGCATGGTGGGCATGACAACAGGGCATTTGAAGGGGGCGGGGCTGCGAAGCCAGCAGCAACAGCAGCATCTGGATCTGGGGCAGCAGCAGATCTAAAGTGAGGTGGAGGTAAGGGTCACAGGGGCAGTGGGGAGGGGGATGCAGCAGGCCCAAGTAGCAGTGGTGGAGAGCGGGGGCAGCCGGGAAGTAATGTCATTGGGTCCCAGTCACTGAGGCATTGGGGAGGTGCAGTGGGGTGGCAGTGGCATTAGCTGGGCACAGTGGGTCAGCAGCAGAGTTGTGGGGGGTGAAGGAGGACGGTATTAGAGTGGGGGTTAATTGTGGGTGGTGGGCAGAACGAGTGGGGCTGTGGTCTCATGGTAACAGGGCAAGGCAGCAGCAGCAGGGCAACTAAGGATGTGGCAGTGGCCTTGGAAACACTGGCAGCAGTACCAGGCCAGCAGGTGGTGGGGGCGGGGGTGGGGGGCAGGGGCAGGTTGGCAAGAAGGGGCAATATGGGCAGTAGCTTGGGGAGGGCTGCATTGGCTATGGGGGGATGTGCAGCGGGACAGCAGCTGGCTGAGGTGAGGTAGCTGTGGTGGGTGTGGCATGGTGGTGGGAATCAAGGGCAACTCAGTGGGGCAATGGGGCAGTACTGGCATGGGGTGGTAGGCAGGGCAATGGGGCTGCACAAGCAGGAGGATTTGGCAGCCAGGTGATAACTCTATGGTAGGGAGGTGGTACCAGTTGGGGAGGGAGCAGGGTTTACCAGAGCCAGGTGAGGAGACAAGCAGGAGGTAGTGGCATAGGGAGCAGTGGTGGCCCAGTGGTGGGGGAGCTGTGTGACAGCAATGGGGGGCAGCAGTGCAGCACCTGTAGGGGGGTTGGTGGAATCTAGGCAGCAGCAACTGGGAGTGGGGGTGAGACCAGCCAGGAGGCAGCAGCTCAGCAGCAACAGCAGCAGCAGCAACAGCAGCAGGGCAGGTGTGGTAGGCTGGCCCACAGTGCAAGTCAAGGGTTCAGGGCAGCAAAGGACAGTAGAG
>ML100236.1:16219-28116 GCA_003697995.1 Taxidea taxus jeffersonii
GCACAGGGAGAGGGGGCTGGCTGTGGGGTGGGAGGTGCCTAGCCCCCGAGTGGGGCAGGCATGGGGCACCTCTGGGGGGATGGGTGGAATCTAGGCGGCAGCGGAGGGGGTGAGGGGGTGGGAGCAGCCCCAGGCAGCAGTGCAGGAACAGTGTGATGAGCATGGTGAGCTATCCCATAGTGCACATCAAGGGGGCAGGCAGCAAAGCACAGCAGAAGCCTGGGGCACAGGGCCCCAGGGGACCATTGGCAGCTGAGGAAAGGGGGGCAGTGTGAGGGGCACAGCAGGGTGGCAAAGGTGCATGTGGGGGGGCAACAAAGTGGTAGAAGCGCAGGGAGGGTGGCGGATATTCAGGGTGGTAGTAGCAGGGTAATGTACCTGGCAGCGGGGAAGCAACAGAGCAGGGGGAAGGGGGAAGCCATTAGGGGGTCGTGGCTGGGGGCGTGGGGCACGGGACCAGCCAGGTATCAGCGGGGCGTCAACGTCATGGCATGGTGGGCCGGGCTGCATGGGCCTGAGGAGTTGGCAGCCAGGAGATAACACTGAGATAGGGCGATGGGATCACAGGGGAGGGAGCAGAGGTCACCAGACTCGGGGGAAGGGTGCAGGCAGTAGTGGCACAGGGAGGGGTGGGAGCTGTGTGGCACCCGAGTCGGGGGCAGAAGTGTGGCACCTGTGGTGGGGGGGGTGGAATCTAGGGTTCAGCAGAGGGGGTGAGGGGGTGAGGGGGTGGGACCCACCCCAGGCAGTGGTGCAGCAACAGTTAGGCGGGCGTGGTGGGCAGGCCCATAGTGCAGTCAAGGGTTCAGGGCAGCAAAGGACAGCAGAGGCCTGGGGCACAGGGTAGCAGGGAAGCGGTGGCAGCTGAGGTAAGGGGAGTGGTTTGGAGAGCACAGCAGGGTGGCAGGGGTGTATGTGGGGGGACAACAATGTGGTAGAAGCCCTGGGGGGCGACTTTCAGGGCAGAAGTAGCATGGTAATGCACCTGGCAGTGGGGAGGCAATGGAGTGGGGGGAGGGGGAAGCAATTAGGTGGTGGTGGCTTGTGGGGGGAGGTGGGACCAGCAGGGTGTCAGCAGAGTGTCAACATGTTTGGGTGGTGGGTGGGGCAGCACAGGCCCAAGGAGTTGGCTGCCATGTGATCACACTCAGGTAGGGGGACTGGACCACGGGGCTAGGGAGCAAGGGTCACGAGAGGCTGGGTTAAGGGGCAACCAGGCAGTAGTGGAACAGGGAGAGGTGGTGGGCCTGGGGTGGGAGCTGTGTGACACTCGAGTGGGGCAGCCGTGCGGCACCTTTGGGGGATGGGTGGTATCTAGGCAGCAGCACCGGGTGGGGGGGGTGAGGGGGTGGGAGCAGCCCAAGGCAGTAGTGCAGGAACAGTGTGGTGGGCATGGTGGGCCATCCCATAGTGCGTGTCAAGGGGGTGGGGCAGTGAAGCATAGCAGAGGCTGGGGGCATAGGGCAACAGTGGAGCAGCAGCAGCAGTGGTAAAGGGGGGTTGTGTGGGGGGTAAAGCAGGGTGGCAGGGGTGCATGTGGGGGGGGCAGAAAGCTGGTAGTAGCACAAGGTGAGGAGGGCAGATGAGCTTGGCAGCTACAGTGCAGCAATGCCTATGGCAGCAGGGAGTCAACGGAGCCAAGAGGAGGGGGAGTCAACGGAGCCAAGCTAGGCGGTAATGACCTGGGGGTTGGGGGAACCAGCCAGGCATCATTGGGAGGCCAATGTCTTGGCATGGTGGTTGGGGTAGCAGGGCTACAAGGGCGCCAGGATGTGGCAGACAGGTGAAAAGCTCAGGTATGGGGCTGCACCAGTGGGGAAGGGAGCTGGGGTCACCAGAGCCAGGGGAGGTGGCAACCAGTCAGTAGTGGCACAAGGAGGGGTAGTGGCCCATGGGTCGGGAGGTGTGTGCCATCCGAGTTGGTCAGCAGTGTGGCACCTATAGGGGGTGGGTGGAATATAGGTGGCAGGGCAGGGTAAAGTGGGTGGGACCAGCCCTGAGGCAGCAGCACAGCAACAGCTTAGCTTGCTGGGCCTGCTCATATGCGTGCCAACGAGGCGGGGCAGTGAAGCATGGCAGGTGCCAGGGGGCACAGGACAGAGGCAGAGCAGTGTGGGAGGGGTGTATTCTGGGGGGGCAGGAAGCTGGTAGCAGCACGGGGGTGTGGATGTGCTGGGCAGCAACACGCTTGGCAGCCAGGAGGCATCGGAGTGGGGTGGTGGGGGGAGTAGCTAGGCGGTAGTGTCCTTTGGGGGTGCGCAGGACTAGCCGGGTATAAGCGGGATATCAATGTCATGGCCTGGTGGGTCAGGCAGCGAAGCAAGGGCCAGGCTTTGCTGGGTTTGGTGCATGTCTACAGGGCGGGACCACAGACAGCAGCAACAGCGGGGACCCAGGGTAGCAGTGGAGAGGCAATGGTGGTTGTAAGTGGGGGTGCTGTGGATGGGGGTGCAGCGTGGTGGGAGCGGCTCATGTTGTGGGGGCAGCCTGGTGGTACCAGTGCGGGAAAGGTGGAGTAGGACTAGCAGGGTGGCAGCAGTGCAGCAACAGGGGTAGGGGAGCAGGAAGGCTTCAGAGTGGGGGGCAGGGGTAGCAGCTGGGTGGTAGCATGCAGGGAGGGGTGGGCAGGAAGAACAGGGGGGCAGCGTGGCAGGTGGGGCAGCAGCAGTGCAAGTCAACAGGGCAGGGCTGTGAAGGGCTGGGCTAGGAAGACCAGTAGCTGCAGGACACAGGGCAGCAGTGGGACACAGGGCAAGTGTGGGACATAGGGCAGCAGCAGGTCAGAAGCAAGGTAGTGGTAAGGGGGCAGTGACAGCAAGGGGCAGGGGACTGGTAGAGGGGTGGTGGTGTACTCGGCAGGGTAGAGGTGCAGGGAGAGCACAGAGGGATGGTAGCAGCAATGCAGTGGGGCAGCAGGACAGTAATGGTGCATGGTGGTGGGTGGGGTGGGACAGCGTGGCTGCAGGAGCACATGTGGGGTGGCAGGCAGGTGGTGGCGTGCAGAGAAGGGGGAACAGGACCAGCTGGAGACAGCGGCACAGCAACTGCAAAGGAAGGGCATGAAGGGCGGGGTAGGGCCTTAATGCATGTCACAGGGGGCTGCAGAGTGAAGGTGAGCAGTGGCCTGGGGCACAGGGCAGAAGCCCAGCAGCAGCAGCGGTGGTAAGGTGGACAGTACGAGGGGTGCACTGCAGAAGGAGGGTCACAAGGCGGGGGCACCCAAGTGGTAGCAGCATTGGGAGAAGGCTGGGATGAGTGAGGCGGCAGCAGCACGACAGTGGAGAGGGAAACTGGAGTCACTGGAGCAGGGGTAGGGGTGGCGACATGCATTAGCAGTTCGGGGGTGTTTGGTGGGACCAACAGGGCAAGAGGATCGGGTTAATAGCTGTGTGGGCAGGGCAGTGAAATTCAGCAGCAGCAACAGCAGGATAGAGGGCACAGAGGATCAGCAGCCACACCTGCACTGGGGTAAGGTGGACAGTGAGCGAGGCAGGGGCTCTGCACAGCCGCGGCAGCAAGAGGGCAGTGAAGAAATGGCAGGGGTGGTGGAGCGGGGGGTGGGGGCAGTGGGGCAGCAGTGACTTGAGGAAGCTCAGTAGGATGGCAGCAGACAGGGAGGCAAAGCGGGGAGGGATTGGCCTGGATGTGGTTGGGAGGGACCAGCAGGACAGCAGCTACATGGCAATGGTGGGGCATGGCTTGGGGGCAGGGCGGGGCAGTGGAGATGGGCAGGAGCAACAGGGTGACCAAGGTAGCAGTGGTGGTGCTGTTGGAAACACAGGCACCAGGGCAGGAGATGAGGGCAGTAGAAGCCTTGGAGGGTGACGCAGCAGGGTGGAAGAGTCCTGGGGGGTGCACAAGGGAGCAGTAAGGGCACTGTGGGTGGCACAGCAGAGCATCAGTTGCAAGGGGCAGGGCAGTGGGGCAGCAATGGCAAGGGTTAGCCATTCTGGGACAAAGGGGCACTGCTGTGGAGAAGCAAGGTGGAGGGTGGCAGCGGTGGTGGCAGCAGCCTATCAGGAATGGGGGTGGAAGGGACAGCGGCGGGTGCGTGGGGTGCAGCAGGGTGGCAGTGGGGGGATTTCACAGCGGGGTGGCAGTGGTACGGGGTGTGGGGACCAGCCAGGCTTCAGAAGCACAGGTTGGGGGCGCAGTGATTTGGTAGTAGCGCTATCAAATGCTTTTTCTGCATCTGTTGAGATGGTCCTATGATTTTGATCCTTCGTTTTGTTAATGCGGCACATTAGTTTGATTGATTTCTGGATGTTGAACTGCCGTTGCATCCCTGAAATAAATCTTACACAATCATTCCTCTTCCTGTATTGTTGAATTTGGTTTGCTGATGATTGGGTGAGGGTTTTCATGTCTATGTTCATCACAGATTCTAGTTTGTAATTTTCTTGCGGCACCTTGGGAGGTTTTGATAAGGGTCATGCTGGCCTCAAAGGTGGGGAGCATTCTTTCCTCTTGTTTTTCTGGCAGAGGTTGAGAAGGATTGCTCTTCATTTTTTTCTGGGGATGATTCGTAGAATTCACCAGTGAAACCATGGGGTCCTAGAATTTTGCTTGTTTCTTATTTAATGGTCATTGGTCTGCTCAGGATTTCAGTTTCTTCAGGATTCAGTCTTGGCAGTTTGTGTGTTTCTGGGAATGTATCCTTTTCTTTTGGATTATCCAACTTGTTGGAGGATAATTATTCATAGTACTTTCTTATGAGCCTTTGTGTATCTATGGTATCAGGGAACATCTCTTTCATTTCTGATGATGAGTCCTCTTTCTTTCTTTTTTTTTTTTTTTTTTTCCTTTGTGTTGGGGGGAGACTCTCTCAGCTTTGTTCTTTTCAAAGAACCAGCTCTTTGTTGATCTGTTTTTTTTTTTATTCTTTCTATTGTCTTTTTAGTCTGTATTTCATTTATTTCAGTTCTGATGTGTTCCTTCCTTTCTTCTACTAACACTGGACTTTATTTGTTCTTTTTCTGTTTCCTTGAGGTATCGAGTTAGGTTGATAATTTGGGATGTTTCATGTTTCTTGTTTTTTAAGATTTTATTTATTTATTATTTTATAGAGAGAGTGATAGAGACAGCATGAGAGATGGGGAGGGTTAGAGGGAGAAGTAGACTCCCTGCAGAGCAGGGAGCCTGGTGTGGGACATGATCCTGGGACTCCAAGATCATGACCTGAGCTGAAGGCAGTCGCTTAACCAGCTGAGTCACCCAGGTGCCCTGGTTCATGTTTCTTGAGTTAGGCCTATATCACTATGAACTTCCCTCTTAGAATCACTGTTTTTTAGTTAGCTCTAAGGGGTGCCTGGGTGTCTCAGTCTGTTAGGCATCTGCCTTAGGCTTAAGTCAATTCTGGGATTCTATGGAGCAGACTTGAACTGATTTGTGTTTGGCCAGGAAAAACTCCTGGCCAGCGGTGTGTCCAGCTCTGGGTGTGACCAAGATGCAAGTGGTCAGAGGAATTCAATCAAGAGGAATTTATTCTCTGTTTCTTCCTCACATGAGATTACCTGAATTTCAGATCAAGCCTTGTGGGTTGGAGTGAGCCTGGCCTGGCCCGGAACTGCTCTGTGGAACTGCTCTGTGACCATCAGAATGGTCAGGAGCCAGGCTACAGCTGGATATGCTGGGCTCCAGGAGGGGAAAGAGGGCCTCACAGAGAATCAGAATGCCCAGCAGCCCTGTTGACATTGGTTTCTTCTGAAACCTGGCCATTCAGCTTCCTGCCATCTTATCCCAAGCTCTGTAGCCACCCTGGACATGTGCGTGCTGATGCAAGACCACCCTGCCCAACTGTGCCTCTTTCCCCTGAGAGAACTGTGCAGATCCAATGCTGTAAGGACCAGGCTGATTCCCTGCAGGATGAGGCTCTCTCCTGTATGACCGGGACCCTGTGCTCGGTTCAGTGCACTTTCCATTACGTTTACTATGTGTGTTCATAGAAAAAGGGACTGAGCTCATCCTCGCTCAGTGTTCTTGTACAATTCTGATTTTCAACAGGCATGGGTGAATTTCATCAAGAGTGACAGGAAAGTAAACAAACAACTACATTCCTGGAAATCTGATGAACATTCTCCTGGGTCAGGCCGATCCTGTTTTCTCAAAACCAGAGATGGAAGTCATTCTGCATCAGAGAAGGGGTCCTCCCACTCTTCCTTCGAAAGGAGCCCCCTATCCTCACTGTTCCCAAGACCTCACAAGTGCTCCTTTTCCTTTCCATCCCCATCCTCAGTCCCTGCTTCCTCCATGTCATGGGGACCCTGGTCCTCCTTCCCCACCTCAGCTGCCACTACTCATCAAAGACTCCTACTGTGACATGACACTGTCCACAGTCCATACCCAGTCTCTGTCGTCATGCCTCTCTTCTGCTCCTCATCATCAGTATAGCCCAGAGACATCATCACAACACATCCAATTCTGGGGTTCCCTGTCAGCCACTCCAATGGCCACCGACCTCACTCCTCCTCATATTCTAGTAATTCTTATTTCCACTGATGTTAATACTTGTGAAACATCCTTCTCTCCCATGACCTTTTCAGGAACATGAGGACACAGACTGTCCCTAGCATGCTCAAGCTGTGTCTATGTCAGAGTGCCTTGCCAGGCACATATACAGGGTTCACCTAAAGGTGTGAAGGGACATATCTCTGTACAGATATCTATCCCGACCAGACCCAGCTGGGCTTTGATGTGACCTAACATGGCCTCAGTCCCCAAGATTGCCTGTCTCTCGGTATCCAGTTAATCCTTTTCAGTGTAAGTAAATCAGACAATGTTTTGTGGACAAGGGCTGGGTTTAAGGGCAGAAACTTAAAGACAAGGGCATTTTCTTTTACAGGCTTCCTTAGAACTTGGCTAAGACACCATTGGTAGGCAAAATAAACAAAATAAACAGCTGTGTTGGCCAAGGCGTGAGGACTGCTCAGGGAGCCCCATCACTGAGGGGCTTTGTGTCTCACTTTGCCATGGGCCAGGAGCACTGTGTGAGCTCTGACACTGCTGTCTTGCATTAAACAGGAATAGTCAGCCTTGTCCTCAGCCTGGAGCCTTGAGAGGCTCAAGGAAGCTGTGCTCCCTGGTGTGGGCCTTTTCTCAAAACCAGAGATGGAAGTCATTCTGCATCAGAGAAGGGGTCCTCCCACTCTTCCATCAAAAGGAGCCCACTATAATCAATCAATAAGGAGCCCTGATAATCAATCCAGGACCCCCAAGGGCTGAGCATTGCTACCATAGATGACAACTCTAGGGGCACTGCCTGAGAGCTGCTAGAGCCAGGACATACCTCCAGCCCCAACATGGCTGCTGCCACCAGTGCAGGAGATGGTAACAACCTGACCCAAGGGCATTGGACACTGCAGAGGGCTGAGTGAGCACTGACCAAGCCCAGGGCCCTGGAACTCAGGAGAGGGACATGGGACAAGAGAGAGCAGTCAGTGGACAGGGCCCATAGCAGGTTCCAGAGTCATCTCTTCTCCAGCCCTGATTCTCAGCCTCCAGCTACCTGTGGTGGAGCCAGAACCAGAAGAGGAACCTCAGCCGTTGTCAAAATCCCCACACAGCATCATCACCTGAATGCCCCTTAGCTGCTACTGGGCTCCCTGAATTTTTCTTATTGTCTCCAGCCACTCAAGGGGAGGGAAGGGCACTTTACTCAAACCAGCTTTCTCCCACTGGCTGGCCAGCCTCAGACTGAACCCTGAACCTAACCCCTGCCTGGAAAGCTCATCTTGGGAAGGTGTGGAGCTGGCTTAGTGAGACCTGGCCTGTGGTTCCCCAGGGAACAGTGTGCACCCAGACTCAAACCCTACTGAGAACCATAGCCATGTGGTGCCTTGCTGGAACCACGGCACACAAGGCTCAGAGACAAGCAACAGGTACCCACTGCTGCCCGAGGCCCAGAAATGTCCATGCAACTTCAGGAAACCTGGAGCTAGTACCTGGGCCATTCTTTGTGGGCTCAGTGAATTGTTGTGTTTGACCGCTATGGGATCCAACAACAAGCTGTAAGGAAGACAAGGTGATCAGGTCGGGCTTCTTAAGCATGAGGGCTGAGGAACCTCACCAGTTATGCCACCTGGAGCAGCCCTGATGGTCACCGAATCTGAGGCAAAACTAGAATGGGTAGTGGGGGATCGGGGTTATTTGCACTGAATGTGTCCTTGAATTTAACTTCTGCAGCAAGACCTGTCATTCACAACACTGAAAGAGGTCTAGCAAGTTGCCTGTGATAAAGGTGGTCAAAGAGCTTCCAGGAGGAGCTATTCTCAGGACTATGAAGCTAGGAGATCTGAATAGTGCAAGGGCTGCATTGTTGTCATACACTGGTGGCCTCCTGGTGACTGTCACTCACCAACGTGTCCTCATCCCTAAGAAGTCTGAGCCTATTCACCACATCTTCCTTAGAGCTTGTTGTTGGATCCCATAGAGATCAACCGGAACAGTTAACTGACCCCATAAGGTTTGGCCTAGGTACTAGCTCCAGGCGTTCTGATGTTAGTAGCACATGTGACAGTGGAAGCTATGTGAGCTCGTGTTGGTCACAGGCAAGGACAGGCAAGAGATGGATCTGGCACTAGGAATGGAGAACATATTATTCTCTCACCCTTTTTTTCTTATTTTAAGTTTTATTTTTTATTTTAATTACTGTATTGTTAACATACAGTGTTATGCTATTTTCTGGTGTATAAGGTAGTGATTCAACAATTCTATACATTACTCAGGGCTCATCATGATAAGTGTACTCTTTAATCCCCATCATCTGTCTCACCCAAACCCCTCTTACCCCACCCCTGGTAACAATTAATTAGCTTCTACAGTTAAGAGTCTGTTTCTTGGTTTCTCTTTCTCTCTCTTTTCCTTTGCTTATTTGTTTGGTTTCTTAAATTCCATGTAAGTGCAATCGTATAGTAGTTGTCTTTTTCTGACTGACCTATTTAGCTCACCATTATACTCCATAGCTCCATCCGTGTTGTTGCAAATAACAAGTATTCATTTTATTTTGTGGTAAAAAATTAAATAAATAAATAAATCTTTATGCATTCTTCTATCACTGGACCCTAAGGATGCTTCCATTATTTGGCTATTGTATAGAATAATGTAATAAACTTATGGGTACATGTGCCCCTTTGAATTAGTGTTCTTGTATTTTTTGGGTAAATATCTAGTATTGTGCTTACTGGATCAAAGAGCAGTATTATTTTTCCCCGGAGACTTTATTTTTGTTTATCTCTTTTTTTAAAAATATGTTATTTAATTGCTAGTTAGTTAACATTCAGTGTACTGCAGGTATCAGGTGTAGGATGGGAAGTTCTATTTTTAACTTTGAGGAATCTCCATTCTCTTTTCCATAGGCTGTGCACCAGTTTG
Source organism: Taxidea taxus jeffersonii (assembly GCA_003697995.1). NCBI lineage: Eukaryota > Metazoa > Chordata > Mammalia > Carnivora > Mustelidae > Taxidea > Taxidea taxus. The sequence goes on from ML100236.1 coordinate 25,589, forward strand.
CATTCCTGTCAGCAGTGTATGAGGATTCCTTTTTCTCCACATCCTCACCAACACTTGCTGTTTCTTGTGTTTTTCTTTGTAGCCACTCTGACAGGTGTGAGGTAATATCTCAATTTAGTTTTGATTTGCATTTCCCTGTTCATGAGTGATGGTGAGCATCTGTATGTCTTCTCTGGAGAAATGTCTCTTCATGTCTTCTGCCCATTTTTTATTTGGGTTACTTGATTTTGGTGTTGAGTTCATTAAGTTCTTTAAATATTTTGGATATTAACCCTTTAACAAATATGTCATTTGCAAATACCTTCTCATATTCAGTAGGTTTTCCTTTAGTTGTGCTGATGGTTTCCACACTGTGCAGATTTTATTTGGATGTAGTCCCAATAGTTTATTTTGGCCTTTATTTCCCTTACCTCAGAAGACATCTTGAGAATAATGATGCTACAACCAATGTCAGATAGATTACTGCCTGTGCTCCCTGTTAGAATTTTTATGGTTTCAGGTCTCACATTTAGGTCTGTAATCCATTTTGAACTTATTTTTGTGGAAGGTGGAAGAATGTGGTCCAGTGTCATTCTTCTGCATGTAGCTGTCCAGACTTCCCAACATCATTCTTTGAAGACTGCCTTTTCCCATAGTATATCCTTCCCTCCTTTGCTGAAGATTAATCGACCATATAATTGTGGGATTATTTCTGGTTTTCCTATTTTGTTCCATAAATTTATGTGTCTTTTATTGATGCCAGTAGCATACTGCTGTGATTATTACAGTTTCTAATATAACTGCAAGTCTGGAATTTTGATATCTCTAGTTCTTTGTTAAAAGATTTTATTTATTTATTTGACAGAGAGAGAGACAGATATCACAAGGAGGCAGAGAGACAGCAGAGAGAGCAGGGGAAGCAGGCTCCCTGCTGAGCAGAGAGCCCAATGTGGGGCTTGATCCCAGGACCCTGGGATCATGACCTGAACCAAAGGCAGAGGCCCAACACACTGAGCCACCAGGTGCCCCGATACCTCCAGTTCTCTCTCTCTCTCTCTCTTTTAAGGTTGTTTCCCTATTTGGTACTTTTGTGGATCTATAAGAATTTTTGTACTGTTTGTTTTAGTTCTTGAAAAATGCTGGTGGTATTTTTTTATGCCTTACTTTTGTTTTTTCTTTAAGCTTTTTTATTTAAACATATAATGTAACCCCACCACCCTCTCCCAACCCCTCTCCCCCCCATCCCCCCTCAGTCTGTTTTATGACATTAAGAGTCTCTTTTGGTTTGTCTCCCTCCCAATCCCATCTTGTTTCATTTATTCTTTTCCTACCCCCTTAACCTCCACCCCTGTTGCATCTCCACTTCCTCATATCAGGGAGATCATATGATAGTTGTCTTTCTCATATGCAGGTGGTATTTTGATATGAATTGCATTAAATCTGTATATTGCTTTGGGTGGTATAGACATTTTAACAATATTTGTTATTCCAATCCATGAGCAAGGAATGTCTTTCCATTTCTTTGTGTCGTCTTCAATCTCTTCCTTCACTGTTTTATTTACTTATTATTATTATTATTTTTTTGGAGTATAGCTCATTCACCTCTTTGGTTATATTTATTCCTAGATATCTTATTGTTTTTGACGCAATTGTAAATGGGACTGTTTTATCAATTTCTCTTTCTGCTGCTTCATTACTACTGTATGGAAATTGAACAGTGTTCTGTATATTGATTTTGTTTCCCATGACTTGACTGGATTCATTTATCATTTCTAGTAGTCTTTTTGGTGGATTTTTAGGGGTTTGTATATATAGTACTACATCATCTGCAAAGAGTGATAGTTTTACTTCTTCCTTACCGGTTTGGATGCCTTTTATTTCTTTAGGTTGTCTGACTGCTGTGGCTAAGACTTCCAGTACTATGATGAAAAACAGTGATGAAATCAGACATTCTTGTCTTCTTCCTGACCTTAGGGGAAAAGCTCTCAATATTTCTCCATTAACTATAATTGTTATGGGTTTTTCATATAAGGCCTTTATTATGCCAACCTATGCTCCCTCTATCCCTATTTCGTGGTAGATCTTTATCATGAATGGATGTTGGACTTCATCAAATGTTTGTTGTTCTTTTTTTCCCCACAGCTGTTGAAATAATCCCATGATTTTTAGTCTTCCTTTTATTTTTATAATCCATTATCTTATTGATATGATTTATCATGTTCATTAATTAGCTAACATTGAACCACACCTAGTCCTAGGAATAAATCTCATTTGATCATGTTCAATGATATTTATAATGCATTGTTGGATGTGGTTTGTGGTATTTTGTCGAGGATTTTTTCACCTATGTACATCAGAGGTATTGGCCTATAGTTCTCTTTTCTTGTGGTGTAGTTATCTGGTTTTTCTATCAGGATAATGCTAACCTCACCAAATGAATTTGGAAGTTCTCTTTCCTCTTTAGTTTTTGGAATAGTTTGAGGAGAATACGTACTAACTCCTCTTTAAGCATTTGGTAGAATTTGCCTGTGAAGTACTCTGGTCCTGGC